>PISX010015969.1:0-47953 GCA_004024625.1 Mellivora capensis
CTGCTGTTCTGATAGGGGGCTCTGCCTGCCTTCCGGCTAACGAAGTGGGTGCACCTCCCAGTGCTGCCCACTAGAGGGCGGGAGGGCCCTGCTGGCGCCAGGAGGGTGTCAGATGGACTCGGTCTGCAGCTTCCCTGCGTGGGGAGAGGTGCCATCCCCGCTGTTTACAAGCCTGGCCTTTGATCAGCTCCTGCTCCCCCCACACCCCGCTGAGGGCCAGACTGGCGCAGGGCTTCTTAATGGGGGCAGGTCAGGCTTCCTTCTTGCTCTTTCTCGGGCAGGCTGGGCTGAGACCAGACGGCTGGGTAAACACTCCTTCTCCCACCTCATGTCATCCTCTGGTGCCCCCGGATGCAGGCAGAGCAGGGGGGATAATGTCATCCCAGGGAGGGAACTGAAGCTCAGGGAGTGGCGTGACTTGACCAAGATCTCCCTGCTTGTTAGTGGGGTGGCTGGGATGGTAGCTCATAGCATGTCTTCTGATGCCAGGCATGGCTCTCTCCTGGGCAATGGCCACACTCTCCCGGAGGCTCCACCCGCTGCAACTTCTCTCCGTGTCCCACTCCTGCTGGTCAGACCCCAGACCACTCCTCTGGGGGGGCTGGGAACCTTTCAGGGGCTTCCACAGATGTGAGCTCATTTCAACCGAGAATGGGTTCTCCCAGGAGATTTGAGGCAGCACCTATTCTGTGTGGAGGCTGTGGATACAGCTGGGAAGACGAGGGCAGGCTGGCACACATGCTTGCAGACGGGAGGCTCAGCAGCGGACTGCGACAGAGAGGTTGCTGGGCTCAAAGGGTCAGGGAAAGCTGTCGGGAGGATGGCCTTTCAGAAACTGCTGGAAGCAGAGTGAGGAGGCAGAAAGGCTCAAGGTCTTTCAGGGTCTGGAGTGAACCAGAAGGGGGCCTGGAACAGACCGCAGAGCGGAGGGCAAAATGGGAGCCCATGAAGTTAGAGGAGGCTGCTTGGCGAAGAGCCTTGAATGCCAGGCTAAGGGAGGAGGATTTGGTCGTGTGGGCAATGGGGAGAACAGAGAAGGCTTTGGAGAAACAATGGTGTTTCAGGGAGGCTGAGACGAGAGTGATGAGGAGAGGGGGCACGCTGGGAAGGAGGCAGAGGAGGGTGTTTCTATGGTACAGGCTTAAGGTGACTGTGGACACAGTGGAGAAGGCACGGGTTCCAGACAGACTGTCAGGGTGTCGAGGATGACAGGATGTGGGAGGGCAAAGGAGAAGGACCAGCCTCAGTTGGGATGAACAGGAGAGTTAAGCGGTGTGTATGAGTGACGGGTCAGTGGGAGGGAAAAGATGATTAATTCTTTTTATATGAGGATGAATTTGAGGTCATCACATAGAAATGCTCTGTGAGGGGCACCTGGGTGGCTCAGTGGGTTAAGCCTCTGCCTTCAGCTCAGGTCATGATCTCGAGGTCCTGGGATCGAGCCCCACATCGGGTTCTCTGCTCGGTGGGGAGCCTGCTTCCTTCTCTCTCTGCCTGCCTCTCCGCCTACTTGTGATCTCTGTCAAAAAATATATAATGTCTAAAAAAAGAAAAAGAAATGCTCTGTGAATACTTCAGGACACCATAGCCCCCCCTTCTTCTGAGTGTGACCCTTCTTCTGAGTGTCGTCAGTAGGTCACAGCACCTTCACGATGGGTCACAGTGCCTGTATCATTCCCCGCACCTCGGCTCATCACATAGGCTTTTTTTTTTTTTAAGATTTTATTTATTTGACAGACAGAGATCACAAGCAGGCAGAGAGACAGGCAGAGAGAGAGAGAGGGAAGCAGGCTCCCTGCTGAGCAGAGAGCCCCGATGCGATGCGGGGCTCGATCCCAGGACCCTGGGATCATGACCTGAGCCGAAGGCAGAGGCTTAACCCACTGGGCCACCCAGGCGCCCCTCACATAGGCTTTTTATCATCTCACAGCATCATAGGAAAGAGTGCGGTACAGTGAGAGATTTTGGGAGAGAGACCCCATTCCTATAACTTTTATTCAGTCTATTGTTATCATTGTCCTGTTTTGTTATTATTGTTGTTAGTCTCTTACTGTGCCTAATTTATAAGTTAAACTTGATTGGAGGTGTGTTCATACGGAGAAAAACATCGCATACAATGGGTTCCGTCCTCTCTGTGGTTTCAGGCACCCAGCGAGGCTCTGGGGTATATCCTGTGTGGATATTGGAAGAGAGGGCTCGAGACATAGACAAGAGGGAACAGGCCACATGGACATGACCTCTGGAGCTGGGAGAAGGAGTATTGTTGCCAGTGTGGGGGAAGGCTGAGGCTGGCAGGGAGAGAGGAGAGAAGGGGCGGGTGTGTGTATGGGTCTCCCCAGCGGTCAGCCCCCTTCCTCATTCCAGCAGCTCCTGAGTGGGGCACATGGAGCCCCTCTAGCAACCACGATTGGCCCAGGGGGAACATTTGTCCTAGGTCAGACCAATCAGAGAATAACAGCACTTTTGATGGACAGTGGGACAAAGCTCTTTCCATCAGTACAGGAACAAAGAGCCATGTCAGACCAAGAGAACTTGACGCCCATCAGGGACCCCCAGAGGAGCCAGCCTTAGGCTGAGGAAGATAGTGGGAGGGAAGACAGCGGGGGAGGGAACGAAGCTTGGCCCTCGGTGACGTCCTAAGGTTGTCCCATCAATCCTTGCCTGAGCCATTGGTGAATGAACCAATGTCCTTGTGGTTTAAGCCAGTAAGGTAGAGTTTTCTGTTTCCTGCTAAGGGAAGATCCCTAATTCTTACAGAAGAAGGAGGAGAACCTAAAGTATGCTACTTTTTGGTAATCGAGGGAGAAGATTTCAAAATAGAAGGAAAATGAATAGTATCAAATGCTGAGGGTGTCAGTTCAGAGATGTTTTTCCATCCAAAAATTGTGTGACAGAAGAGGAAACAGTGGGTCAGGGAGGTTCCTATAGTCAGACTCACACCCAGGACTCAGGACGCACACTCAAGTTCATTACCTCAAGAGGCAAAGGGGAGCTGAGTCTTGGAGAGCTATTCCTGGGGTTTTTCCTCATGCACAGCTTTGATAGAGCACCTACCCCCAAACCCCCACTCAACTCCTTTCTGGAGAGTTCTGAAGGCTTAATGGCCATCTCCCTGCCGTTTTGCCAAACCTCCACTCAGCTAACTTGTACCTCAGGCAAGAAAACCGCTCATACGTTTAGAACTCTTTGGACAGAGACCACATTCCTCCTTACTCAACCACCCCAACCCTGGGACAGTTCTTCCTACAGTCTAACTGATTCCTTTCAGTTGAGAGTGACCAGTGCGCCCTCCCACTGACAGGGGCTTGCTGGTGGGCATGTGGGGCATGGCGGGGAAGGGGAGGGGAGAAGGGAGACCGGGAGGCAGACCAGTGGGCACGGCTGCACCCGTGGGCGGGCTCTCTGCCCCAGACAGGAGGCCCCTGGGCTGGGCTGGGCCGGGCTCTTCCTGAGCGGATTACCCTTGCGGTCTGAGTGACCGAAGCTGCAGAGAATGCTATTGTAGCGAGAGGCTTACCGAAATGCAGACACCCAACCCGGCAAGTCCCGACACAGAGGGGAGGTAAGCAGCAGAGTAAGCTCCCAGCTCTAAGCCGCTCTATTGTCGGCCTTGTTGCTAAAACACTTTGCTAAGTTCTCTGCCAAGTGCCGTGCCTCCCTCTAGAACAGCACTGTGTGGCCCTCTGGGCTCCCCCTGTCCTAATGGAGGGAGAGGCTCCCCCCAACAGGAGGTGAGGGCAGTAGGGCCCAGAGCTCATGTCATGCATGGTACAGAGGAGACTGTGCTGCCCAAGGTCACACGGCGAGGTGGCAGAAGGGCTAGGATAGCAACGAGGCCTCCCCGTCGCCAATGACGGGTGCCGGCTGTGCACCTCGGGTCCCCTCCCTTCCCAAGCATGGCCTGCCAGACTCAGCTCTTCCCCATCTCCCGCCATAGACCAGGGGTCTCCCCTCCAGGAGCCCTGTACCCGCTCCCCTGTGCACACTGGCGCGGGGTCTTCCTCAGCTTGGCGCCAGCCCGCTGGGTTATCGGGGTGGGGTCACAGGCCACGTGGTCGTGGCACGTAAAGTGTCCCGTAAAGGGAGATAACGTTCTGCAGCTGCCAGGGGAAACCAAAGTGGAAAAGTCCCATCCCACTGTCAGGGGGCAAGCAGGAAGTGGGGGAAGGTCTGCAGTGCCCCCTCCAAAGGAGGCAGGGAGGGGCCCTGGGAACCACGGGGCCCTGGAAGGGGCTTTCCAACAAGCTGGTGGCTCTGGGGCGCTGTGGAAGACTGGGAGGGGGACAGTGGTTGGCTGGGGGAGAGGGCGGGGTGGTGGTGGGAGGAAGTGGGGCCTGGGAGGCAGCAGCGGGGCTGTGGGACATCACCACCTGGGTGTCCCCTAAAGGCATTTCAGGGGTAGCATGTCCCAGCCTAAGCTCTGGCGCTCCCCACCTTTCTCCTGAGTTCTGTTTCCCACTGGAGGAGCACAACCCTCAGCATCCAGGCAGAAATCAGGAGGTCCTCCCCCCAGCCCCCCGCATCCTCTTTCCGATTCTTCACGTCCTGCCGTGCACCCCATTGTGCCAAGTTCACCTTAGCCTATCTCAAACCCAGCACCCGTCTCCCACCAACCTGTTTCCCTCTCCTCACCTGGGTCGCAAGAACAGCTTCCTCCTACCGGCTCTCTCTGCCTCACCCCCAAACCCATCCTCCACGGGGCCTCCAGGCTACCCCCCAAGGGGCCGTGCTGAGCAGCCCTCTGTCCCATTTAAGTCTGCAGGATCTCCGCATCCCCTGTAGGATCATCTTGGGCTCCTCAGCATGACCATAAAGGGCCAAGGGTTTGACTTGCCGGCCAAGGCTGTGCTGTGTGTGATCAGAGACACAGAGGCTGGAGCCTGACTTCCTGGGTTCGAATCCTGCTGGCTGCGCCTAGCTGTGTGACCAACAGCAAGTTACTGAACCTCCCTGTGCCACCGTTTCCCAAATCAGAATTTTAAGACTACTGGCCTCATAGACTTGTGAGAATTAAATGAGTATTTCTGATGACTGGGACGGTTACCACCTCTTCCTCCAGCTTCCTCTCCTGCCCCTTCCCGCCTCATGGATTTGCTTCAGCCGCTTGGCTTTTCTTATAATCCTCTCTCTCCTACCCTGCCACACGCACATGCCCTGCAAATTGTGTTATTTCTCATCTCCGTGTTTGGGTCCCTCCGGGAGGTGACTTCCTTTTACCCTCCTCAGGGCACCCAATGCAATGCTTGTTGCTTAGCCCATTGGCTTGTGACGGCCTGTCCATCTCTCCTGCTAGACTGGGAGTCCCTTGAGGTCATGCCTGCGTCCCTGGTGCCAAGAACTGTGCATGTATACAGTGTGCCCTTAATAAGTATGTATTGAGCGAGTGAACGAATGAATGGAATGATTTCCCTGAGAGTAGGGGACATGGGTCCTCACTGCAGTGAAGGGGCCAGTGTAGAGGATTTTGCTGGTATCAATATTTGTGTCCCTCCCCAGGCACATGTCCGTTCCACTACGATGAGCATTAAGAACATAGCAATGAGCCAAGCCAGAGGAAGGGACTGCAACCTTTTGGGGTCTACAGACATGCTGCCAGAGGGACCAACAGAGGGAGAAGGCGAAGAGGAAGGAAAATGGGACCTGGGATGGCAAGAAGTCTGCTGTCCCCTGATCCTTGTGATGCTGGGGACCTGCCCTACTGTAACCCAAAGAAGTTCCCTGGGCTGGAGTCAGACCAACACTACGGTGCGGTGCGGCAGCTCTACCTTGCCTCCGCTCTGAACCCCTTCAAATGGGGGATCATATTACCCACTCCACCTTCCTAAAGGGATTGTAAGGCTCAAATTCATTCTCTCACCCTATCATCCACCCACCCACCCATTCATTCAATGACTTTACTGTGTGTCTTCCACAGGAGGCAAGGGTGGCTGGGAGCCGGGAGCATGACCTAGAGTAAAACACGTGTAGCCCCTGCTCCCAGGGAACTTGGAGAATGGCAAGACAGGCAGACAAACCATGAAACGGTGAAGTTCAAGTGTGGTGAATTATGACTGTGAAAGTGCAGAGTACACTGGGAGTGAAGGAAATCCTTGCCAGGGTCCCAGGACTGGCCCCTGCTCCTACAGTGGTACCAGCTGCCAAAGATATGGTGTCTTGTGGTCCCTCGTGGTCATGGATTCCTGGCACCTTGACCCTGCCCTCCTGTACCAAGGACCACATTGCTGCCCTTCAGTTCATGAAAAGACTTTGACCATTAAGGGCTTAATATTAGGAGGCTCAAAGCCCCCTTTATTTATTTATTTAAGTAATCTCTCTACCCAACGTGGGGCTTGAACTCGGGACCCTGAGGTCAAGAGTTGCATGGTCCTCCTCTGCCTGAGCCAGCCAGGTACCTCCCACCCTTGTGTTTAAAGCCAAGTTTAAGGTTTTTCTCAGTACCCAGTAGTCCTTCCCTCCACCTCCAGGCAGCTGAGATGGCCCCTGTGTGTCTCTCTCCTATACTCCTCTGGAAGCAAACTAACATTGTTTAAAAGTTCCACTCTAGGGGCGCATGGGTGGTTCAGTCTGTTAAACACCCAACTCTTGATTTTAGTTCAGGTCACGATCTCAGGGTCAGGGGATCAAGCCCCGCATTGGGCACCGTGCTGGGCGTGGAGCCTGCTTAAGATTCTCTGTCTCCGGAAGGTATGTGCTATGTGTGGTGAGTGCTGTGAAGTGTGTAAACCTGGCAATTCACAGACCTGTACCCCTGGGGATAAAAATACATTATATGTTTATTAAAAATTTAGAAAAAAATACAAAAAAAAAAAAAAAGATTCTCTCTCTCCTCCCTCTGCCCCTCCCCCTCTAAAACACAAATAAATAAATAAATAAATAAAAGTTCCACTCTGGAGGTGGATGGCATGGGTTTGAATCCATCCTCACCCCCTGTACGAGCTGGATGACCCCGGGGCAAGTCACCTAACCTCTCTGAGCTTCAGCTTCTGTCCTTGTGATAGCCATGCTATGGTGTCGTTGTGAGACTTCATGACTTAACAGAGGTGTGTTTAAACAGTAATTGTGCAAAAACAAACAGTGCTTGCACCCGGTAAGCTCTCACACCGTGTTTTACGAGCTCTAGTCTTGCTCTTACCACATGTTACATGTTACCTGTCTGCTTCTCCCCAGGTCCTTGAGGGCAGGGACCCTCCGACTTCCTTACTCATCTTGGTCTCCTCCGGACCTGGCAGAGTGCCTGGCTCAGAGCAGAGGGTCCAAGGACATTTGTTGAGTGCCGACTGACTAAATGGTCAGTAGGAGCGCTGGGATGGGCTGGGGTGGAGAGCCAGTGCTGCCCGGACAGGAGCAGGGCTCTCTGGAGGCAGGGTCCAAAGGAAGATGACAGGGTCACGGGAGGCAATGTCAGGGCACACCGGGTCCCGGTGCTATGCTTCTTCTTTTCCTACTCTCAGCTCCCGAGGGTGCTGTGGCCATCTGCTGGGGCGGGAAGGGCAGGTGCCCAGGGAGGCAGAGTCCGGAGCCAGCCAAGAAGATTTAGTCTTCTGCCCCTGAGCTCCTGGACCAGGGACAGCTAGAGGGAGAGTCCACATGGCCCTGCAGAATGTGATGAGGCAGCTGGGCAGGCACTCCTGGAACTGCTTGGAACTGCGGGGGGTGTGAAGGAGGAGGGGGTGATCGTGGTGGCTGCCAAGGTGGCAAGAGGAGGACAGCTGTCCCGTGTTGCACAGGACATGGAAGGTCAGTGTCAGCAGACTCCCAGCCCCATGCCCTTAACCACACTGGGACCAAGCAGGGCCCTGCCCAGCACCGCCCAGCACTCACACTCTGGTCACCTGTGGGCTTCCCACGGATCGCATAGACTCGAAGGAGACTCGGTGCGGGGCTCGGAGTTAATCCGGGAAGCTTGGCAGAGCCCTGGGCGGCTAGGACAGGGGACTCTGAAGTCTCCGTTGAGTGGGATGATGAGTCACAGATAATTGGATGAACATTCTAATGGGGATTATGCGCTAAGGTTATTAAGAACTGGTCTTATTGGTAACGGACAAGAAAAGTTCTGAATTATTGGATTACGCACTTGGAGGGGTCGCTCTACTCTCTCAGCCTGCTCAGAGTTGGGCTCCCCTCTCTCCTCTCAGCCCTCCACCCCTGCACCGGGGATCCGCCCAGCACTGAGCCTCGGAGAATGTTGGCCAAGCCCTCGCAGGTAGGAACATCCTGCTGAAAGGACAGCTTCTGCTTCATGGGCCGGGAGGAGACATGAAGAGGGCAGGGAGGACCTCCCTGGATCTCGGGTCTCCGGAGGTGGTTCCTGCCGCTCAGAGCCTTACACCCCCCGCAGCACCCAGCGATTCTGTTGTTAGATTCCCCAGGGCTCCCACACTGACTTTTGCCTCACCCCCCCAACACACACACACACACAAACACACACACCACGCAAACCATACACTCACACATGCACACTTCCACGCTCACACACGAGCACACCCTCACACACAGATACACTCATATTTGCACACACACGCACACCTTTCCCACCTTCCCCATCTCAGGGACACATACACACACCACTCTGCTCCCGTCTCACACTGAGATAATTCCAAACAGAAATGCCTGTGAGATTGGGGCTTTGTTCCCAGTAGCACACGGGGGTGATTTATCATCAAGCCTTTGCCTGCAGCTCTTTCCCATTCATTCGGTCACTCACGTGTATTTCCATGTCGATCGAACACCTGCTACGTGCCAGGCCCAATCCTAGGTTCTGGTGACCTTCCTTTGGGTTCCTTTAGGAGTGCGCCTTGAGGAAAGGGCTCTAAGGGAACTAAAAGGCTTTATCAAGATATCATTCATTTACTGTATAATTCATCCCTTCTCAGTGTATACTTTAGGGATTTTTAGTATAGTTACAGAGTTGTATAACCATCAGCACGCTCAATTTTAGAACATTTTCATCACCCCCTAAAGAGAGCCCGCAGCCCTTGGCAGTCTCTCCCTGCTGTCCTCGCTCCCTGCCCCCCAGCAGCCGTGACTGGGCTTTGTCTAGAGATACACCTGTTCTGGACACTCGGTAAGAATGGAATCATACACCACACGGCCTTTCATGATTGGCTTCCTTCCCTGAGCACAGCCACCCACAATGCAGCCGAGGCCAGCATTTCCCTTCGTGTTTCTGGCTGAATACTATTCCCCGTATCGATCTGCACATTCTGCTTCTCCATGCATCAGCAAGTGGTCACTGAGGTTGTTTCGTGCTCTGACTATTCTAGATTATGCTGCTATGAACATGTGTGCACATATGTTTTCAATTCTTCTAGGGTCCACGCCTAGGAATGGGATCCCTGTGTCATATGGTAACTCCACGTGTGACACTTTCAGAAACTGCCAAACTATTTTCTAAAGTAGCTGGGCCATCTTACATCCCCACTAGCAAGGAATGAGTGATCCAATTCAAGATAAGAGTTTAACTGTACGATTCTATTTAGGAAGTGATCCCAGGAAACACCAGTAGGAGCATAGGGGAGGGAGAAAGAGAAGGGAAGGCAGCCAATAAAGGATTATTATCAAGAAAATTACCACGAGAATAATTGAAGCTTAAAGGCAACTGCCTAACTCTGGGAGTCCGTAAAGAACTTGTACTTCAGGGGCGCCTGGGTGGCTCAGTGGGTTAAAGCCTGTGCCTTCGGCTCAGGTCATGATCTCAGAGTCCTGGGATCGAGCCCCACATCGGGCTCTCTGCTTAGCAGGGAGCCTGCTTCCCCCCCCTCTCTGCCTGCCTCTCTGCCTGCTTGTGATCTCTGTCTGTCAAATAAATAAATAAATAAATAAAATCTAAAAAAAAAAAAAAAAAAAAGAAGAAGAACTTGTACTTCAGAGCCATCCTACCAGAGGAGAAGGGAGCAAGGGGATGTATAAACTGATTCCCAGCAGCCTTGTTTGAGTGTTTCTGGTGTGTCTGCATCTGTGTGTTAATTTCCTGTTAATTCCCTTTTGCTTGATGCAGATGCAAGCAAAGCGGGCACAGCAGGAACAAGCCATCATGCAAAGAAATTCAGATGCTCGCAGCTGGAGTCAAATCTGCTGTGCAGGACTGGGCCAGGGCAAAGGAGGTGAGCTGGGACACCGGCAGCATCTGCTACCTTGGGGGAACCTAGATTCCTGCCCTCATGGAGCTTATGGTCTAATGAGAGAGAGAGAAAGGAAGATCTGCAGTACCTAGCCAGATGGCACCCGGGTAAGGAGGTGGAGGGGCATCGGGGGGGCTGTGGTGGCTCAGGTGGTCCTCTCTTGGAGGAGATGACATTTCAGCTGACACCCGAAGGAAGTGTGAGACAGGCCATCTGAAGGCTGGTTGAACATGGAAAGGGAAATAACCCTGGAATCAGGGCTGTGGAAAGAGCAAGTGCTAAGACCCAGAATGGAAATATCCTTGACAGTAAGCCGGGGGAACTGCAAGAAGTCCAGGGTAGCTTCAGAAGAGAGAATGAGGCAGAGTAGGAAAGAACAGAGATAAAGGCAGAAGTTGCGAACACCTTGTTGCTGGGCATCTGGACCCAGCCCTGAGACATCCATTCATTCCACTTATTAGTTGGGGCACCAGTCTGGGTGTTGGACGTGCTCTGGTGAATGCGTGTGACGGAGCCCTGCTCTCACAGAGCATCCATTCTGATAGGTGGATGAGTAAACAGCATAAGTATGTACTATAGGCTATTAACATGTAACTCATTAGAAAATTACTGATGCTTCAGACTAGAGAAAAATGAAGTAGACACAGGGAGTCCAAGAGTGCGAGGAAGTGCTTAGAAATTCCAAGTAGAGGGGTGAGGATGGCTTCTAGAAGGGGATGACAACACAGCACCTCTGAGCCTGGTGGGCTCCCGAAGACCCCTCCATACCCCTAGGGCATGTATCCAAGGACACCATCCCCCAATGCACCCTGGGAGGGAGGGCACGACTGGATCTCCAGGAGAGAGAAAGAAGAGCAGGGACCCCAGAGTGGAGGGCTGGGGTGTGTGCATCAGTTGGTCCAAGCCTATAACCTGGGAAAAAGAGGAGGAGCCAGGGTTGGGGGCAGGGGAGGGAGGGGGGCTGGGCCTGCCCAGCCACAGGGGAATATTGATGAGTTTTCTGGCAAGAAGTGACGGAGCTGGTAGGGATGGTGTAATGAAGACGGATGATCCCAGGCCAGCTCTGCTCATCTTCCTGCCGGAGGAGGGAGAGTCACAACGGGGGTGCGTGGTGGTGGGAGGCCTGCCAAGTGCCTGGGTGCCCTCTACTCTGGTACCCCCATCCTCTCTTCTTCTCCCTTGCCACCCCTCCTCCCTGCTGCTATCATAGCATCCCAGAGGAAAAGGAATGGAACTCCACCCACCCAGCCCCTGGCCTTTCTTCCTAATTGTGGTGAAATACACATAACATGAAATTTACCATTAGGGGCATTTAGTATACTCACAGGATTGTGCACCATTGCCACTTTTTAATTCCAGAAATTTCATCACTCCAGAAGGAAGCTCCATACTCATTAAGAGTTACTCCTCCCTCTCCCCCGCTCCCCCAGCCCCGGGCAACCATTCACCTGCTTTCTGTGTCTATAGATTTGCCTGTTCTAAACATTTCATGTAAGTGGAATCATACAACATGCAGCTTTTTATATCTGGCTTCTTTCACTTAACAATGGTTTCAAGGTTCACCTGTGTTACAGCGTGTACTTGTACCTCGTTCCATTTTCTGATTGAATAATATTCCGCTGTATGGTTATACCACATCTTGTTTATTGATTCGTCCATTGATGGACACTTGGGTGGTTGAGGCACTGGATTTTGAGACAGAAGTCCTAGTATTATGTCCCACACCACTTCTACCTGCTCTGTGGCTTTTGGGAGCCATGTAACGTCTTCCAGCCTTACAATTCCTCCTATGCAATGAAGCCATAATGTTTTAAATCTCTAGTGCGCTTTGAGAGCATCAGAAAAATGGGAAACTCCCTCTCCCCTCTCTCTTTTTGTACTCTCTTCCTATTTGCTATTGAATTTGAGATAAACATCCAATAAAAAGATTCATATACCAAAGCCAGGTGGACTGATGTGCTCTGTCGTTCAAACCATCTTGCTGATCTTAGTATGTGTTATTTTTCATATTTAAGCATCTTTGAAATCAGCTCACAGCGTACAAGCAGTGGTTGCAAAGTAATTGGCAAAGAGCTTCACTTTCTTGGTGGTTTGTAAAATAATTGTGCTTCTGTTGTGTGGTCTGAGGTTTCTGTAGCACGGTAGGCACAGTTTAGTGACTATCACTACGAGCCATAGGAGAAATAAAAACCGATTCCCTAATGAAGCATTTTTGGTGGTGGGATGGTGGGGGTAGGGCGGCTGAGCAGAGTGCCGGTTATGGGGCTGGATCCCAGGACCCCCAGGATCATGACCTGAGCAGAAGGCAGACGCTTAACTGACTGAGCCACCCAGATGGATGCCCCAACACACACTGTTCTAAAATGCAGGGGTGGCCCCAGGGCTAGGCGGCAGAGCTGCTAAGAAAGGAGAGGCTTGTGCAAGTGAGCGGCGAGATTACTACTCTCCCATTCTCCCTGCCCAGCCCACTCCCACCCTCTCCGACACAGGAGAAGCCACATACAAATACTGAATACGTTTGCCTTCATTAAAACAGGCCAGAGAGTGTAATTATGTCCCACGGAACAGAGGGCTCCGTCTGGAGGGAGGAGGGCGAGTGCACGAATGCCAGTTGGCAGGGCAGAGTTCATGAGTGTGGCTAATAGGGGCTCCTGGGTGCCTCAGTGGGTTAAAGCCTCTGCCTTCGGCTCAGGTCGTGATCCCAGGGTCCTGGGATCGAGCCCCGCATCGGGCTCTCTGCTCAGCCGGGAGCCTGCTTCCTCCTCTCTCTCTCTCTCTCTCTCTCTGCTTATCTCTCTGCCTACTGTGATCTCTGTCTGTCAAATAAATAAATAAATAAATCTTTAAAAAAAATGAGTGTGGCTACTAGAGCACCTCCGGGATGGACCATATCTTGGCTGCGTGGGGAGGAAAACTGTCCTTCTGACGGTCCTAGCCCTGCCTGAACCTCGCCTCCTTCCTGGGGCTTTCTCCGACTCAGCCCACCCTTTGGCAGACTCTCGGGGCACGTGGTATCTGTCAGGAGCTGAGCACTAATTGTTCCCGTGCTGTCTTCTTTCTCCTGCTGGGCTGCGAACTCTTTGAGGGTGGGGCATTTTGTAAGTTCTGTTTTGTTGTTTTGGGGTTGTTTTTTTTTAAGATTTTTTTTTTTAGTTCATCTCTACACCCAACGTGGGACTCAAACTCACAACCCCCGAGATCAAGAGTTACATGTTCTACTGACTGAGCCAACCAGGCGCCCTGAGGGTGGGGCATTTTGTAAGCTTCCTGTGGTTTTCCCATAGGTCCAGGTATGGAGTAGGAATACAGACAGGAATCCCCAAGCGGAGCAATGTTTCCCAACATGTCCCCACACGCCACCTGCGTGTACCACCAGCAGCTGCTGGAGCTGGTTATAAATGACATTTCCAGCTGTCCACCAAGAGACTGTATTTCAGGTGGACTCAGGTGAGGGCCAGGACTGCGTTTTAACAACCTCCCCAGGTAATTCTATGCTCAGTATTTAAACTTATTTATTTGAGAGAGAGCATGAGCGAGAGAGTGAGTTCAAGTCAGGGGACAGGCAGAGGGAGAGAGAGAAAGAATCTCAAGCAGACTCCTTGCTGAGCATGGAGCCTCATGGGGGGCTCAATCTCAGGACCCTGAGACCATGACCTGAGCCAAAATCAAGAGGCAGATGCTGGGGTGCCTGGGTGGTTCAGTGGGTTAAGCCTCTGCCTTCGGCTCGGGTCATGATCTCAGGGTGTTGGGATCGAGCCCAGCATCGGGCGCTCTGCTCAGCGGGGAGCCTGCTTCCTCCTCTCTCTCTGCCTGTCTCTCTGCCTACTTGAGATGTCTCTCTCTCTGTGTCAAATAAATAAATAAAATCTTAAAAAAAAAAAAAAAGAGGCAGATGCTTAATCAACTAAACCACCCAGGCACCCCTATGCTCAGTCTTTTTAGAAATCCGCCGATGGGATGCTAAGGATTAAGCATCCAGTCTCCTCCTTGTTGTTGAAAGCCTACAGTGTGTCTTGGTCTTCCCAGCGATGCTCAGTCAAGGCTCAGGGAACTAGTCAGAGAAGAGACTGGTGTCACTGTCCCTGCTCCCACCAAGAGAGCAGGGGTGGTGGGGGAGGAGGCGGGATGGGGCAGTGAACTGCGGAGGGAGAGAGACAGGACAGAAGGGCTGAGTAGGAGAGCAGGAGGTGCACTTGGACCTGGTGGTTGCAGACCCCTGCTGGTCCTGTGCCTTCTGCTGCCCTGTCCACCCAACCGGCTCACCAGGGGAGCAGGAGATCCTGTCGTCTAGACACCTCTCTGTTTTGATCATCAAGACGGCCTGCCAGGCCACTCAGAATGGGCTGTTGAGGTTTTAAGGACTAATGTCTGAGGATGAGAGACAAGACCCAGGGCCTTCAGATGCGCTGGCCGAGTCTGCAAAGCTAGTGACTCTGGATGGATGGATGGCAGTGGAGAGTCCTGTCCTTGGCCTTCCGGCGTGCCTCCTATGGCTGCCCTTGTCTGAGATGAACAAGCTTCGTGTGGAACAGCAGCTTCTCTGGGTCCGCCAATTCTGCTTTCCTGCCCTGACATCTTCCATATCTGCTTGATCGTGCTTGACCTTAGTTACAAAGTGGAACCAGAATTTCAGGGATGTGTAATCCAGCCCCTTTGTTGTACGGACAGAAAAACGCACAGTCCTTCCTGCCAGTCCTCTCTTGCTTCATTTTGTTCCAAACTGGTCGTATTTTCAGCACTCCTGTGATCGCTTTTTCCTCTCTCCAGCTCACGTAGCAATCAGATGGGCCGTGTTTCCCCAGTGCAATCAGGGAGCTCCCAGCCCCGGCTTGCCGGATTTATGGCTCTCTGCCATCCTGCGGTGTCCTGCGGGGTCTGGGAGGCTCAGGAGTTATAGGCAACCAGAGAAAAGGTGTTCGGTGCACTTGGCCCAGCTGGTCAGTCACCTCCTGGGGCCGGTTGCATGGGAAAAAAAAAAAAAATACCAGAGCCAATATGCTGACCACATTTTTACTCTCCTCGTTCAAACCCAAAAATTTCCGCAGGAGACTTGCTGGAAACTATCTAGAGAGAAAGGCAGAGACAACTCTCTAAGTGGCCAGAGAAGGACCACACAGGGAGAGTGCAGCAGGAGCCTGTCTGAGTGCTTTGGGGGTCCTCTGTGCTACAGTGATAGGACTTGAACGGGTGGGGCTCTCCGTTCTCTGAAATCTCCGTGAAGTGAATGCTTCCAAACCAAGGTCAATAGTTACACAACCAGCTTGGAGGCAATTCCAGCCCCCTTCCAACCAAACCACCACCTTTGCCCCTCTAATGCAGAAGTCCTGGGGTCAGCCCTCTGCCACAGGAAAATGAGTGGCAGCCTCTGTAGGATTTGAGGCAGTTTTGTAATAGTGGGGCTAGTTGTGTAGCTAGCTTTGTTTCCAAGTAAGGAAAAAAAATACGTCATTTCTTCAGATAAAGGACATTCTAACACTAAGGGAAAGAGAAGGAAAGGGAGGAAAGGAAGGGAAGAGAGAAAAGAAAGAGGATAAAATGCCAGACCGAAGGACAATCCTTTAAATTGAATTAATTTGGCCTTCATTAAAAAGTCACTAGATTGTCTTTATGTTTGCTTTTTGCTGCGATACAAAGAGCCCTGGACCTGGGGGCTGAGCTCTGGGATTTAATTTGGGGTCTGCCAGATAGCAGGGTGTGACTTTGTGTAATTAACAAATAGACTTAAACATCATTAAACTCGCCTTCGGTTTCTCCATTATAAACCAGGAATGAAACACTTACTGGGTGGGGGTGGGGGTGGGGGGAGGGCGCAGGGAAGGGAAGGGAATAAAACATTTACTGAGCATCTATGAAAAGGCAGGCATGTGACCAAGGATGTTTGTTTAATTCTCAGGACAACCCACTGAGGCCAGTGTTATCATGACCACTTTACAGAGGAGAAAACTCAGACTCAGAAGTTAAGTCATTTGCCACATCTCCCTGAATGCAAACCCCACCCTCTTTCCAGAAGAGCAGACAGGAAGAATAAAAAGGAAGGAAATAAAAGATGGCCTCAGGAGTTCTTGGTCTGGACCTCAGTTTTCTCTGGGAAATAGAAAACAAGATCATCTACTGAGATGAGGAGGCAGGGGAATGTCGAGAGTGGTGTTAGCTTGGAGAAGCGTCTGAGGCTGAGAAAGAGGGAGCGTAGCCAGCCTTAGAGTCAGTGTTGTTAAGAGGTTGATGGGGATCTGGTTATCCCTGTGACATGCTGCTCGGGGATCAGTCCCTGTCCGATTCAAGGAGAAGGAAGATTTTGTTTGTCATTCGTCATCAAATCCCCAGGCTCTAATACAGTGCCTGGAGTGATAAGTTTATTTATTTAATAGACATTATGGCGCACCTATGATGTACTGGTTCTTTTTTTTTTTTTTTTTTTCGATGTACTGGTTCTGTTGTAGGTGCTGGGATTTCGAAGAGGTGAAGGCAGATCAAGGGCACCTGGCTGGCTCAGTCAGTACAGACAGCATGTGACTCCTGATCTCCGGGTCGTGAGTTCAAGCCCTATTTTGGGTGTAGAGCTTACAGAAAAAAGTGAAAGAAAATAAAAATGAAACTTTAAAAAAAAGGAGACAGATTAAACCCTTGTCGTTATGGCATTTGCTGTCTGATAGGAGTCCGACAGTAAACACAGGAATGAACAAATAGTAATGAAGTTATGAATTTAAAAAATAGAATAATAGGATAGAGACAGTGCCTGTCGCTGTGGGGGCGTTTTCTCAGGAGGTGACATTTGAGATATGACTGGAATGAGAGAAGATGTTGTTCTTGCCAACGTGGGGGAAGGGTGTTCCAGACAAAAGGAACAGCAAATGCAAAGCCCTGAGGCAGGAACGAGCTTGGAGTGTTCCAGGGAGACAGAAGGAAGGCTGGTACAGTTGGAGAGGAGGCGAGAGTGGGAGAGAGTGGTAGGAAATGAGAGAAGAGGGGTCAGATCCTATAAAACCTCATAAACCAAGTTAAGAAGCTTGGATTTTATGCTAATTCCAGTAAGAAGTCTTTGGAAGGTTTTAAGCAGTGGGAGGGATGTGATCTGATTTATGTTCTAAAACAATCACTCTGGCTTTTCGATGGAAAGTAGACTGCGGTGGGAGGGGGGTGGCGAGTGGAACAGGAGGCCGGTGCAGCCGCCCAGGAGAGAGGGGACATTACTAGACTCACGTGGTAGCAGGAGAGAGAGGAGAAGGACTTGGATTTCGGCAGTGGGTCTTGCTGGTTAGACACAGCGGGTAAGGAAAAGAGAGGAAGCATGGATGTTCTCTGGGCTTTTGGACAGAGCTGGTGGTATTGTTAACTGATGGGGGAAAGTAGAGGAGGAAACTGCTGGGGGCAAGAGGTAGAGAAATCAAGAATTCCATTGTGGACATGTTAAGTTTGAAACATCTGTTATGGGTTGACTTATGTTCCCCCCCAAAAGATACGTTGAAATCCTAATCCCCAAAACCTATGAAAGTGATCTTATTTGGAAATAAGATCTTTGCAAATGTAACACGTGAAGATGATGTCATTAGGGTAGCCCTAATCCAATCTGACTAGTGTCCTTAAAAGAAGAAGAAATGGGTGCCTGGCTGGCTCAGTCAGTGAAGCATGCAACTCTTGATCATAGAGTTGTGAGTTCAAGCCCCACATTGGGTGTAGAGATTACTTAAAAAAAAATCTTAAAAAAAAATAAAAGAAGAGGAACACTTGGACTTGCACACAGAGAACATGGTGTGAAGATATAGACACAGAGGGAGGATGGCCGTGTGAGGATGGAGGCAGAGACGGGAGCGGTGCTGCTACAAGCCAAGGAACATCTGGGGGTCCGAGAAGCTAGAAGAGGCAAAAAAAAAAAAAAAAAAAAAAAAAGGGATCCTCCCCTGTAGCCTTCATAGCCGTGCGGGCGTGCTGGTACCTTGATTTGGGATTTCTGGCCTCCACAAATTCCTGTTGTTGTTTTTCTGTTTGTTTGTTTGTTTTTTAAAGATTTTGTTTATTTATTTGACAGAGATCACAAGTAGGCAGAGAGGCAGGCGGGGGGGGGGGGGAGCAGGCTCCCCGCTGAGCAGAGAGCCCCATGTGGGGCTCCATCCCAGGACCCTGGGATCATGACCCAAGCCGAAGGCAGAGGCTTAACCCACTGAGCCACCCAGGGGCCCCAAATTCCTATTGTTTTAAGCCAGCTAGCTTGTGGTTCTTTGTTACAGCTGTCCTAGGGGACAAATACAGCATTCAAGGGGAGAGGTCAAGTTTGGATATGCAGGCCTGCAGCGCAGGGGAGAAGTTGGTCCTTCAAGCCACAGGACTGCATGAGATAGCCTAGAGAGCAAGTTAGAGAATGTTGAGAGAAGAGGGCCCTTGTATTTCAAGGGCAGAGTGCTTCAAGGAGGAAAGAGTAGTCGATCGTGTCAAATATGGGTCATAAGTAAGTCAGACTGACTTAGCCCTTGGATTTGGTAAGAGAGGAGCTAAAAAAAAAAAAAAGAGGGAGGTTGCTGATGATCTTGGCAGGAGATGTCAGCAGGTGGTGGAGAGAGAAGTCTACGTGGAGTGAGTTGAGGAGAGACTGTAGGTAAGGAAGTATAGAGTAATGCCAGAGAACTGATTTGAAGCTCACTATATAACAACAAAGAGGGACGCCTGGGTGGCTCAGTTGGTTAAGCGGCTGCCTTCGGCTCAGGTCATGATCCTAGCGTCCTTGGATCGAGTCCCACATCGGGCTCCTTGCTTGGCAGGGAGCCTGCTTCTCCCTCTGCCTCTGCCTGCCTCTCTGTCTGCCTGTGCTCGCTCGCTCTCTGACAAATAAATAAATAAAATCTTTAAAAAAAAAAAAAAAAAAAAAAAAAAAAAAAAAAAAAAAAAAAAAAAAAAAAAAAAAATAACAACAAAGAAATGGAACTTTACTTGGAAAAAGATGTGGGGGCCAAGGGAGGGTTTTTTAAAGTTGGGCAATATTAAGTCATATTTTTTATGTTAGTGGGTATATCTAAGGAGAGACCAATGACTCAGGAGAGAGAGGGGATAATTGCAAGAAGCAAAGTCATGGAAGAAGTAAGAATGGATGGGGTCCAGTGCACAAATGGGGGGAGACTGACCTCAGAGAAGAACAGATCCTCTTCATCTCCAAGGAGGGCAGACTGTGAGTAGCAAATCATGCAGATGGGTTGGTGGGAGGATGAAATAGCTCTTATTTGTTTGCATTTCTTTGTATTTATAATATCAGTGAATCAGTGGTGCTGGAGGGTTGAAAAGAGAAGGAGAGAGGAGGCTTGAAATAGTCCTTTGAGAGGGAAGGAAGGGGAATACACCATGGGAGTGTAGAAGGTTTGCAAGGTAGAGCTCAGTGCTCTCGTGAGATTCAAAGTAGCAAGTTTAGAGCAAGACCAGTTGATGAGCATGGTTGTATGATTATCCTCAGTGATGTTCAGTTGCTTGCGTACAGGTGAAGGGCACATGGCTAGCTGGGTTTAACCAGAATTAGGGTTTTACCAGAAAAGTACAATGGAGGCAAGAAGACGAGGCAAAGTAGATGAGAGTGTTTGTAAGAGAGAGATCAAAGCAGTAAAATGTGACAATGAAGCTGGTTGAGGGATGATAGTCGCATGCAGGGCACAGGGACAATAAAAACTTGCTCACGGTATCCGGTCCCTATGGGATCAAAGAATAGTTGGAAGGGAGGTCTCAGTGAAAATTGTTGGAAACTAGAGGAGGCATTAGGGGCTGGGATGCCTAAAAGTGGGATTATTGAAGGTAAACATATTGGTGAGGGCAAGAATTAGGGTATGACCACGAAAAAGGGTGGAGAAGATAGCAGAAAGGTAGCATAGGGTGGGGTCTAGCCCCATTCACATCAAACACGCTGACATTTTTGCAGGAGGAAGAGGAAAAGTAGCTGGGAACACCTCTCTAGACCTTGAGATATGTGGGGTACCAGAGAAAAGAAGGACCTTCCCTGTTTTCTTTATCCTTCACCCTTGACTGTAGCCAAGGCCGTTGAGAGGCAATATCTTTGGGGGACAGCCAGGTGTCAGTAGAGTAAGACAATGAAGAGAATGCTCAGGAGAGGGTTCAAGGATGGAGGCTCTTTGGCCAGTGGCAGACTGAGTTCCAGAGGCTAGAGTGGCAAGGCTTGGGAATTGGAGACAGGTGGGAGATGGGGTGCAGGCAGCCAGTACGCAGAGTGGTCAGGGGACTTTAGTCTATGGGATTATGGATGATGTGGGAGACTAGGATTTGGGATATGAGACACTATGGGGCATGTCCTGACACTGTCATTAAAGGAGGTGGGTGGTCAGGTAAAGGTACATACTGTCTGGGGTATTTAGCTGGCCTATATGAGAACTCAACTGAAGAAAAGGACACATGACGTCAATCCACGTATCCCTGAGTCTGGTGCTGTGCCAGGCCCAGGGCTTGTTCATCGATCAAAATTTCATGTAGTCGGGGCACCTAGGTAGCTCCCTGGATTGAGCGTCCAACTCAATTTTGGCTCAGGTCATGATCTCAGGGTCCTGGAATCAAGCCCTGTGTTGGGCTCCATGGTCGGTGGGGAGCCTGCTTGAGATTCTCTCCCTCTCCCTCTGCCCCTCCCCTCTGTTTGTGCTCCGCGCCCCCCCCCCGGCCAAAATTAATTTTTTAAAAAACCCTACATATAATTGATGCTCTGGTGACTGTAATAGGACAAGCCATAATCTATTACACTATATACAACAGGTTTCCAGAATCCTGGGGGTGATGAAAATCTCTAAGTGCCTTTGACTGCTTAATATATAAGCACTTTGTCCCTTCTGATGAAAACCATTCCTGTGTTCAAGACTGAACAGAGACTGGACTGTGGTTGTGTTCTGCCTTAATTAGGAAGAGGTCCATAGGAGGCAAAGGCGGGGACCAGGAAAGTGACCTGTTTAAATCCTCCGTGCTCCACCTCAGATACTCAGCCCAGGCCCTTCTCCGGAAACTCACAGCAGAAAAGAGACCAGCCATGTCTTTCGCTTAAGCGGAAAGATGGCTGTTCCAGCCCTGGGCCTTTGACTTTGCTTCCTTTTCTCCCTTACCTGCTGCTCCTCCAGAAGAAATGATTTCCATTTCTTTTGACTCCTATTTTTCTAGCTTTTCTGATTCTGTTTGCCCTCCCTTTGCTCACTGGAGAAACTTCTTTTCCTCCCCAGAATCTCCCATGACATGCTTCCTTCCTGTCCCAACCCCTCCCCCAATGCCACTAGATGTGGGAGTCCAAAACTTTTCTGAAGAGGCCTCTAGAGTTCCCGCTGATGTTGTGCCCCAGTGTTTGAGGTGACCTGGTCTGGTCTCTGTGTGGCTGAGAAAGTGTCCCTTTGTGTTGGCTGATGAATGGCCGCCCTGTCCTGCCCCAGGACCTCAATGCCTGGAGGGTAACAGGAGAAAGCCCACTCCTCTCCTTAGGCTCTGCACCTGCTGCTCTCAGCTTTCCTTGGGGGCCACGGGGTACCTGGGCAGGCAGCTTGCTGGCTAAGCCTTGGAAGAGCAACATAAAGGGGCAGGTCCAGGATCCCTTCCTGCCCTAGCTTCTCTGGACAGCGTGGTCCCTGCTAAGGGGCTGCCCATACCCTTCAGCTTTCCCTTCCGTGTCCCCCCGTTCCACCCTCTTCCATCTCCTGTTACGTCCCCGGAGTTGAGTCTCATAACAGAACAATGAGCCTGCTGGGATGCTGTTTTCCCCTGTGACTAAAGGCTTGAACTGTAGCATGTCTGGGCTGGAAAATATCTCACCTGGTTAGACATCTTCGCCTTTGCCTGGAGATGGACGGGGCAGTGTGCAACTATTCCGGCCAGAGTCACAGACATATCCCAGGGTTTCAAACAGCAAAACTGAGTTCAGTTCAACAAATGTGTATGGAGCATTGTTTTTATTGTTGTTGTTATGTTGCTGTGCATATTATCTCATTAAAATGTTTTATTACTCACTCTGACTACACAGAGTACACACACATGGTACGTCACAACTACTAGAGGGTAAATCATGGAAAGTTGGCATTTCTCTACACTTCTGGGCCACATCCACTTGGATCCTCTTTCCAGAAGTAATTGCTATTACTAATGTCTTGGGTATTTTTCCAGAGATACTCCACAAACATATACATGATTTCACTTAATCTTCATAGCGATCTTCTAGGGTGGGTATTGTGAATCCTGTTTGGAAGACAGGGGAACCATGGCTCAGAAAGGCTTGGTGCACACACAGTGTATTAATAACAGTAGCGTTTCCAACTGAGGTGTGTGTAAGTCCAAAACCGATACAGTTTCTGCTATAACTTTATACCAATCTGCTGTGTCAGCAGCCCCCCCCCCCCTGCCCCCCCCCCACCCTCCCAGCAGTCACTCATACAACAGGGTTAGCTCCAGACCCTGGTTGTGCAGGGCCCTGTCCTAGGTGCTGAAGGCTCCCGTAGAGGAGGGGATCACTGAGACCCTACCTTCATGGGGTTCACCAAAGAGCCGGGAAGCCTGGCAAATCCTGAAGTCTGGTAGAGAGAAGACAGGGAATCACAAACTCTGCTTGGCCACAGCATTTGTAGGTGGCACTAGGCAGGCCACCCCTTTTTTTGACTCTCAGTTTCCTCATCTGTCTGATGGAGATAACTCACAGGGCTGTTGTGAGAATAAAGGGGTTATAAATGCAGAACTGCTTGGAAAGCATCCAATCCCAACACATGGAAAGGCGACCAGGCCAGTCTTGTGGACAGCCTCCCCGTGTGAGGGCCAAGGGTCATTGAATCACTGAATGACAGAGGAGACTGTGGTCCAAGCCTCTGGGAAATGATACATTGAAGTAGGATTGCCCTTCTCTATGTTCTTTGTTTTCAGGTTGTCTTTAGGAGGCACAGACTTGGTCTGGTTGCAAAAAACAGGGACTAGAAGTAAAATGGGGGTAGGGTATAGGGTTGGCCTAGAATAAGACAGAACACACAAGTGAGCCTCTTCTAGAATATTCGGGTGTAGGACATGGAGAAGTCCGCCCTGGGTTACACCTGGAAATACTACGCTCTGCTCTCCTAGTTCTTCCTAGGCTCGTCTCCCTCTCTGCAAGGTGGCCAGTGACTTGCCTTCTAATGCGCCGGTTACCAGCAACTCAAGGGCCTTTCTAAAAAGTTCTTTCTGTCCAGAACTCTTCCCTTGTCCCTCTCCATCCCATCTTCACCTAGCTATCTCTTTTTCGGCTTTTAAGGCTGGACTTCTATCTCGTTTCCTCAGAGAAGCCTTTCTGGGTTCTCTAGAGTAGATGAGGAGCCCCTGTTATTCTCTCCACCCCCATGCCTCTGAGTAGCTCATGTCGCACCAGTCAGTGCCCATCTTGTCCACCAGACTGTCTGCTCCAGGCATCAAGCCCACCGGTTCAGCACAGAGCCTGGCACTTAAGCCATGCTAAAGTATTTGTTGAATGAATGGCTTAAGTTAATCACGCCTGCCTCTGGGTTCCAACTTGCCTGTATAGTGATACAGCATCTCTTATACAGTTGTTACTTTATTTTTACATGACTGTGTCATCTGAATCTTTCCCCCTCCTATTCCTGGTGCCTAACCCTTGTCAGGGCACAGGGATGGTCCTGCATATTGCAGAATGAATGAATGAATGAATGAATTCTCATCAGGGTGCTGCTTTGAACTAGAGAGTTTTCCTTTGCAGCCAATTCGTAAACTATCTTCCCGGGTGGGCCACGGAAAGGCTCAAGAAGAGGGGAACACAACTGGGCTGGAGCTGGTAGGGCTGGAGAGGAGAAAGCAAAGAGCCCGAGGGCCATCTCCTCTTTGTCGTTGCTGCTGCCGCGTGGAGGACAGGAGATGACCCCAAAAGAGAGGACTCGGTTCTGGGAGGGATCCTCTCCCAGGGCTCTCAAAGCCCTCTGTGACTGAGGTGGGTTTGGCTCAGATAGACCGACCCCAGCTGTCCCCTATCATTCTCCTTGCAGAAGGGGTGAAACAAGGGGGGTGAGGGAGGGACTCTGAGATTTCCTGTCTCTGCGCTTCTCTTTCCCAGTCCCTTGGTCCCCAAGGCACCAGCCAGAATCGGGAGGGAGGGGAGAGGGGTCAGGCGGAGCCGGGCGGCGGGGGAGGGGCGGCGCGGGCAGCCGGCTGGCGTCCTCTGGTGTCTGGAGCCAAGGCCCCGAGCTCTCGGCCCCCGCGAAGCGAGGCGAGCCGGAGCTGTGCGGTGAATGCAAAGAGCCGGGCGAGCTCCCAGCCCGGCGCCGCCGACGGCGTCCTCAGCCACAGCCCAATGAGAAGAGAGCAGATAATTTATTCTCTAATCCCGGTTCGGGTGCCCGGCGCTGGCGAGCGGCGGGGACTGGGGGGGGGGGGTCTCCTCGTCCCCTCTCCCCCTCCCGCCGCCGCCCCTTCCCCGCCCCTGCGGGCTCCCGGCGCGCACACACACATTTCCTGACAATTAGCGAGCACACCTTGGCCGCGCGGCCTCCGGCGGCGCCGCAGCTTTTGTCTCCCGCCCGCCCGGGGCTGCGAGGCGCGGGCGCCCGGGAGCGAAGTTGCCGCCCCGACGCGCTGCCCTCGGAACGCCGACCGCCGCTGCCGTCGGGCGGGCGCGGAGGGCGGGGTGGGCCGGGCACTCCGGCCCGGGGCTGGGGGGCTGCAAAAGAGAGGAGAAGAGAGAGAAAAGTAAGGCAGCGCTGGCCCCTCTTCCTTTGTTATAACCCTGAGTGTGTGCGGGCGTGAGCGCGCGCGGGAGTGCCTGTGTGTGCTCACATACGTGTGCGTGCCTGCGTGTGCGCGCGCGTGTGCAAACGCGTGCCTGTGTGTGCGGGTCGGGGCCGGCCGGGGGCGGCGGGATCCGAGGACGCGGGGTGGCGTGGCCTGAATGCGAGCGGAGCCGCGTCCCGGGTCTCTCGCGCTCCTCCCGGGACTCGGGCGTGCGGGCAGGTAGCCGTCCCGCCCCCGCCCGCTTCTCAGAGCCCTGAGCGCGGAGTTTGTTCACCGACGGGCCTCGTGCGGAGGGGGGTGCGGCGTGGCGGCCTGGGCCCCGGCCTGCGGGCGTGGGGGAGGGGAGTCCTCCCCCCGCAAGGTCTGCCCCGACCGCAGGGGGCGCACGAGGGGGGGTTCCGGGGCCCTCAGCGCGGCGCGGACGCGGCTACGCGGCCCTCTTCCACCCGGCTAGGAGCTCGCTAGGGCCACTGCCAGCCCCGGGAGGGCGTGAGGCTGTGGAGGTGGCTCGCGGGGCTCTGGAGGGAGCGGGGGGTGACGAGACGAAGTCTGTCTAAATGCCAATTCCCTGAAGTTCAGCGCATCGGTTGTCATTTCATACCTTAATGCATATTTATGCTGCGCCGAAATAGGCTTCATAATTAACTCCCGGAGTCATCCGCAGAGGTTAAAGGGACCCCGAAGATTTGTGCATTGATTGGGTACCACGGCGGTGTCTGTGTGTGCGCGCGCGTGTGTGCGTGCGCCCCGTGCGAACCCATTGAGAAGAATAATTATTTTTCTCCACTGGAAGCTACAGCAGAGAATCAGACAAGGAGGGGAGAGAGAGAGAGAGAGAGGTTGGAGAGGGACAGAGAAAGAGACAAAGGAAGTGAGTGCGAGAGGAGACGGCTTAGCATCCGAACTGTGAGTACTGAGCTAAACCAAAGAGGCAGAAAGTGCTGCGAGTCGGGGACCCCTCGGCCGGGTTGTGACCGGGAGCAGCTGAGGAGGACTCGTCTCTTCGGCGGGGTGGTGTTTGGCTAGACGATGAGAGGTCCTTGAGGCAGGGGCGGACTCTGGGCTGCGGGTTCGGGCACTCACCTGAAAGCCAGCGCTGACCGCCTGCGGGCTGCGTCAACCGCAGCCCCAAGTCCGCGACAGGGAAACCCCCCACCCCGCCCCCATTGCCTTTGTTCCTTTTAAAGGTTTTTTTTTTTTGCAGCTGGTAAGATTCAAGGGGGAGTAGGAGAGGGAGCTAGAGAGAAACCCGTTGTGGGTGCCCCCCCTTTCCCTTACCCCATGGTGTGGCGCGGGTTGGGGAAGGGGCTATGAATGAGGCAAGGATCAGGACTTTGTGACACCTGTGCATTTGTCTAGCACTAAGAAGGGAAAAGCAGAGGTGTCCGGTACCCCTGGGACAGGGATCTTCAGGTGACCCCTTCTGGGGGACCGGGAGAAGCTTATTTCTAGAAGCAAAACCACCAACTCTTGGCCCCGGGGTCCTCCGCCCACCTCCCTCTTCGCCCCTGGCGCGGTCGCACACGGAAGAGGGGCTGGAGCAGGAGGCCCGCCTGGGAGCTGGAGCCTTGGCCTGGGTGGGGGCGGGGGAGGCCGCTCTGGAGAGGAGAGCTGCTCCCTTTGCTGAGAAAGGGTCCATGACAGGGTGCCCCTAGGGAACCGGGCTGGCTACCAGCCCCTGGCTCTACCAGACCTGTCAGGAGAGGGCGCCTGGGTGCCTAAGGGAGAGCCCGCCCTTCCTGACCGACATTCCACAGCCTCCCTTTGAAAGGGTAGTATCTTGCCCTCCCCCCCCAACCCTCATTAAGAAATTCCTCTTCAGGTCTGATTTTACTCTGTCCTGGTGATTTTTCCAGCGTACCTTCATCTGCCAGTGAACAACTTGGCCAGCCTTAAGCAGGGCTAACTTCAGAGGGAAATTCAGCTCTTTTTTTTTTTTTTTTTTTTAAGATTTTATTTATTTATCTGAGAGAGAATGAGTGAGAGAGAGCATGAGCGAGGAGAAGGTCAGAGAGAGAAGCGGACTCCCCAAGGAGCTGGGAGCCCGATGCGGGACTCGATCCCGGAAGTCCGGGATCATGACCTGAGCCGAAGGCAGTCACTCAACCAACTGAGCCACCCAGGCGCCCGGAAATTCAGCTCTTTTGAGGTTGGGATGGGAGTCCTGGGATCACAGAGCTATGAATTGGTTGTCCTCTAAGAAGCCCCCTTGGGGGCGGGGGTTGGAGGCCTTAAAACCCTGCTTGCATCCTCTGGGAGGATAAAGCTGAGGCTTGGGACTGGGAACGGCTTCTGTCCCTCTGTTTCAGCTCCCTATCACCCCACCGGGGCCTATCACAATCAGGAGAAAGAGGAACATCTCTTACACATGCGCCGCGCGTGCACACACACACACAGAGGAAGAAGTGTATGTCCAGCTGGGCCACTCCTAAAGGCATTAAGAGGAAGGAGGAATGCAATCGTTTGTATAGGGGCCCATCTTCCCACAGGACTGCCCGCTTGGTGGCCAGGCCTTACCAAGTGCTGCCTCCTGGTGATTAACACTGTGCCAGTCCCAGTGTATGTGCTCAGTGATCTTTGTTTGCTAAGTGAGTGGCTGCCCCCGAGGGCCTTCTCCCCACCCTTGATCGCCACCTGCCCCTTCCTCTGAGATGTCTCTTTAAGACTTGGGAGAGCCCAGCTGTGTAATTCTTTAGACTGGGCCGCCATTGCCTGCCCTTTGTGGGCTTGGGGGCACAGAGGAGGAAAGGAGTGGGGGAAGAACTAGGCCTGGGCAGAACATCAGAATATTTTGGTATTCATGAATTGCTCAGGTTGAAATGCATTGAGTTTGCCAATGATCCGATATTGTATTTTTCTTTAACAGCGTAACTGCTCTGAAGCGCTGAACTGTGGCCTGGGTCCTGTGTTTGGGGAGGCTGGATTCTGGTGACACAAGCACTTCCCTGCGTTCTTCTCCCTCCCAGAGCCCAGTTCTGGAGCTTTGTAGAAATGCAGGGACAGGAAGTATCAAGGCTGGAAAGATCACCCCCCTCCCTGCCCCTTTAGCCCCCCAGCTTCTGTCTTTGCACTCTCCTTCCCCTTGGTCTCTCTCTGCCTTGATTACCTGAGACCGTCCGAGGTCTCCTTTCTCTCCCCTTTCCTGAGAGCCCAGGGACTGGGAGCTCCCTGTTGGTCTGGGAGGGCTCAGAGCTGAGCCCTCCTGAGACAACACGAAAGTCCTGGGGAAAAAGAAAATTCATGCCTGACGTCTCTGCTTTCTTACTCAGTGGAGCCAGGGACGGAGAGGGGACCTGAACTGGCCAAGCTCTGGAGTAGAGATGGAGTCGTGGGAGCCTGGGGCATAGGGAAGGCTACCGGAGGGTTCAGAAATAAGGCACTCAGCCTATTTTAACGACAAGCACACTGCTAGTCTGGTTCGGGTCTGGAGGATCACGTAAAGGAGACTGGCAGATCCATCTGGAACTAGTCTTCTGCTGGGTCAGTTCTGGGCCAGGGACTGTACCCGTTGATCATCCTGATTACAACTCCAAAGCCAGACATCTGTTTGGGGCAGAAGCAGTGGAGGCAAACCCCTGAGGCTCCTCTGACGTTTCAGACGTGCCTCCCTTTTCCCGGCAAGGGGAGTAGGATGCCAGGGTGCATCCTCACCCTCGCCCACAGCCCGATGCAGTGCAGGGAGACTCCACTCCCAGAGAGTGGAGGTGTGGGGGAGCCCCAAACACACTAAACCTGGAACGTGGGAGAGCCTAGATCTCTCGTCCTTCCAGGCTCACCAGCCATCCACTCATTCATTCGGCAAATGCATACCTCCATCATTCAGCCTGCATCTTTAGAATAATCTGATACACTTCCAGCTTTATCCCCTCCAGGTTAGTGTGTGTGTTTGGGGGGGGGGGGTGAGAATCTCCTCCTATTCAGATTTTTCCGAGCAGCCTGGTTTCCTGCCCGAGCAGCCTGGTTTCCTGCCCACCGGGGACAAAGATGCAGGGCTGTTGGGCTCCAGGCTGCCCCAAAAGGTATATAAGTATGAAAAGCTCTGAGAGGAGAAGTTGGCTCCAACATATACTCATTAAATCTTGGAGTTGATGGGACCTTGGATTGGATCTATCTAGCCTCCTTCCAGGTGCAAGGGTCCCTTCTACACTAGTAGACCATTTACCGGGCACCTACTTTGTGCCTGGCAGTGGGTCTGAGATGTGGTTGTGTACCGGGTATTTGACTTCCTCTAGAGGCAGGGAGCACAGTGGCTCCTTTTGGAGCCATTCTAGGTCCTCTTCTGCTGCTCCTTTCTAGAGCAGAGCCCAGTCTGGGCCCCTTGACCCTTCCATCTCTGGGTTCCTCTCCCCCTCCATCTGTGGCTTTCTCTCCAATGGAGGGCAGGGTAAATGGCTTGCTAGCCCCAGCCTCACACCTCTTCTTCTTCTTCTTTTTTTTTTTTTTTTTAAGATTTTATTTATTTGACAGAGAGAAACAGTGAGAGAGGGAACACAAGCAGGGGGAGTGTGAGAGGGAGAAGCAGGCTTCCCGCTAAGCAGGGAGCCCGATGTGATGCGGGGCTCCATCCCAGGACCCTGGGATCATGACCTGAGCCCAAGGCAGACACTTAACCCACTGAGCCACCCAGAAACACCCTCACTCCTTCTTGTAGAGGAGTGCTCCTTCATCTGGCTTATCCTCAGCTCCAACTGTCTCCAGACTGAGCCTGAGGTTCAGGGTGACTGTGTGCCCTTGCAGGGAATGGTGGGACCGGAGGTTCCTAAAAAGGGAGTTGCTGCAGCCTGTTTTCGGGGGGGGGAAGAGGCTTCGGTGTCCAGGCTCGCCCTCCGTTCTCCGGTTCATGGGGGCTCAGTGGCACTACCACTGGAGAGGGAGGTACATGGCAAGGGCACAATGGGCATTGGCCATACCCACCCACCTCTGTAAGCCTCCGTTTTCTCATCTGCTTAATGGGAATAAGAATATTGGGGTTTGCGTTCCTGAATGGTTATAATTAATTAACAGTGTCCTAGCGCCTGCATGACATACATCTTTCCCTCAAATATTAGTCTCTGTCCCTTTCTCCCCTTCACTTTCTCCTCTATAATTTCCTCTTACATCACTGCTCTGCCCCTTTCACGATTTCTTTTAGCATTTGCTGTTCTGTCCGTTCCTGCCCCTCCCTCTGTTTTGTCCCCCATCTCCTTTCACTGCCTCCTGGTTGCCCCGCCCCTCCCCCACCTCCTGCCCCTGGCCGGTGGCAGGGCCCAGGCTGTGCCGACAACAAGACAGGGCGGGAAGGTGGCTGTCTAGGCTTCTCATTAGAGGCCCAAGAATGTGTGGAGTCATGAGGGACAATGAGAGGCAGCAGCAGGAAGAATGGGGCCTCTGTCGGGGCAAGAGAACTTCCCCCAGTCCTCAGCTTGGCTGAATGGGAGTACCTGAGGGCGGGGTGGGTGGGTGGGGTGAGAGGCCACAGGTGGTAGGCACGGGGTGGGGGTGGGGGGGAGCTGGCAGAGCTTCCTGGAGCCGGCCACCATGGGGATGGATTCTTAGCATCTGTTGGCATTTCTGGGGAGAGCTCAGAGCTCAAAGATGACTGTCTCTCTCTGTGGGGACAGAGCCAGGGAGGCCATAGAAAGAAGATGCCAGTGGGCAGCCCGGGCCCCAGCTTTCAGCCCCAGCAGAGTTGCTGAAGTTTGGGGGGTGGTGGTGACCACAGAGGAGACCGGAGTGGTGGGGGTGGTCCCAGCTTGAGGAGGGTGAGCCCTCAGGGCCCTCACCAAGTAGTGACCTTTCGCTAGAAAGCAGAGTCTCAGGACTGGAGGAAGCAGAGAGCTGACTTGTTTCCCAGCGAGTCTGGATGGGCCATTGCCTGACAGATGTTCTCCCCCCCACCCTGTTTCTGGCCCCAGAAACACCCTGGACGCAGCTCTTTATGGAGCTTCCTTGGGGCTTGTCAGGTGGGCTGGGGCCGGCAGGGCAGGGGTTTTCCTGTGCCCGGGGCCAGGAATCTGAGGGAACGACCAGGTGAGGGGGGATGGGGGGCCCAGATCTAGCTGGTGTGTGGATCTTCCAACTAGAAGGATCCTGGAGTGCAGGGGCAGAGGGGATGGAGGGACACAGGGCGGGCACACAGAGATGGGGAGGGCCAGCCAGGCAGGAGAGGGGGGCCTCTAGGGAGCCGCCTCAGGTCTCCTGCCAAAAATTGAACCATAAAAAAGCTGGAGGGGAGCAGCAGGGGAAGGAAGGAGAGAAAGGCAGTGGGGAGGAAGGGAGGGGAGGAACAGCCCCTCCACACCAATAGCCCGGCAGGGGGACGTGAGTAATACACGGCTGGTTCAGAGGGAGTGAGATCAAAAGCGAGTAGATACAAGAGGTTTGTGCTTCACCGACCAGACAGCCAGAGGCTCAATGAGACCTTTGTTACCCAGGCCCAAGTCAGGGTTGAAGGAATACCTGACCTCCTCCGCCTGCCCAGCCCAGCCCACCCCACCCCACTGGCCACCGGGCTGGGGGAGGGGCAGGCCAGGGCTTCTCAATGAGTCAAGTTGAGTTGGGCACTTCTCAGACCAGGCTGGTGGGTGGGAAGAGGGAGGAGGCCTGCCTTCGCTGGGCCCTGGGCGTGGAGCTTCTGGGGGTAAGTGGGGGCGTGAGTGGCTGCCCGGAAGGCAGGAAGTGGCTCTGCGGGAGTTCTGAGGAGACTTCCAGGGCCAGGGGGCCCACCAGGTGAGCCCTCCCTGGGACCCCAGCCCCTGGCCCCAGTGTCCCTCGGAAGGGGACTGAGGGCATTCTGCTTGGAGGCCACGGGTTTCCGCAGGTCCTCAGTCTGGGATGTGGGGACCCACGGGAGAGGGAGCCAAGGGAGAACCGGAGGCTTCTAGGGTTGGGGCAAATGCCCAGAAGTTCAGGTGGGAAGTTGGAAGATGTCCAGCAGTTTTGCCTGCAGGTTGGAAAAGACGTGCACGTGTGTGTGTGTGGTGTGGGGGAGTGTGGGGGTGTGTGGGGGTGTGTGGGTGTGTGTAGTGTGTGGTGTGGTATGTGTATGCCCTGTTGTTCCTGCAGTGTGGGAAGCCCAGTTTAGGGAGGTCGGTCCAGCCAGAGTCCTGCAGAGAACCGGTGAGCCTGGGCCCTGAGGTGAGGGGCTGCCGCTGCCCCTTGGCAGACACGGGACCTGGTCCGGGCCGAAGGTCTCTTGCTTTCCTGCCGGGGTCCGCAGCCCCTGCGGTTTCCCTCAACCTGGGTTCCCTGAACTCCTGTCCTCCGAGGCTGGTGCTTGCCCACACGTGACCCATCACAGCAAAGGGGAGGAGGAGACAGTCCTTGTGTTTGGAACACATCTTTTCCAGGGTTCTGAGACCTTGGTTCCCCTCCACTCAGCAACTCCCCGAGTCCTAGAGATGCCTGTGCCAACCACCATCTAGGAAGTGTGGGCCAGCCCCCAACCTCGGGGGTGCTCCAGAAACGCATTCACTCCTCTAAAGAATAGGACCTCCGGTTCTCCTTGTCCACCATCCCCAGGCCCCCCTCCCCCAAATCCCACACTCAGGCCCTCGTCTCAGCCTTCCTTTACCCAGACCCTCCTTTGCCCTCTGCTTCCCGTGGCTGGACTAAGAAGGGTTAAGTTTTGTAAGGAGAGCGGCTCATATGGGGCCCGCCCTGGGCCCTGGCAGCAGCACCATTGAAAAGAGCTGCCTTACTCTTGGGCAGGGGTGTGGGGGGTGTGTGGGGGGTGTAAGTTAAGGACCCTGCACAAGGGGCTGGAGGCTAATTAAAGGAATTTGAGGAGGTCCTTTATGGCCAGGAAGCCACCCCTCCTCATACCCTGGAGGGAGGCCCATTGTCTGGGGACTTTGTGGGGCCAGGACTGGAAACTCATTATTGGGAAGGCTTTAATGCTGGAGCCAGGGCAGGTGGTGGGGGATGTGAGAGAATGTAACCTGGGCCGATACCTCGAGGGTGGCAGGGTGGGTGTGGAGGGTTGGTGGGGAGGGCTCCCCGCTTCCTGCTTCCTTTTGAGATTCCCACCGCTGGACCCCCTCAGCTCTGCTGTGGCCTATGGCTTTTCATTCCTATGTGATTGCTGTTTCTAACTCATGTAGGGCTAAAAGCCATGGGCTACAGTGAGGGGCGCACTCCTTCTGAGATCTGCACTTCCTTCCCCAGAGGACCAGGCTGGGAGCCAGCCACAAAGGGGGTATCTGGAGGAGCTTCCACTTGGGGATGGGGTTTTCCAGGGGATCTGGTAGTGGAGGCCAGGGGATCTGGTAATGGTCTGGGGCCAGGCTGTGTGACCTTGGCCAAGTCACTCTCCCTCTCTGGACCTGGGCCCTTGCTCTGAAATGAGGAGGCTGGACTGGTGATTCCAGAAGGAGATTCCCTCTGAGGATGGAGACACATTCGAGGGGTGCTGAGGTCTGTAAGTCTCCTACCCCTTGCCAAGTTACTGAGGACTGGCCCATGCTCAAAGGTTTGGGAGCCAGAGTCAGAGGCCTGGGGCCACACAGCATTCGGGCCTTCCCCCAGTGGCCCCAGGACAGTCCATGCTTCTTGGCCTCACTCACTTCTCTGTGGTCCGCTGGAATGCACAGCCTTCTCTGTGTAAGAGAGACCTCGGGGCTTGTCAGTGGCTGAAATGGGAGAGCTCAAGCCGGCCACTTAGGGAGAAGTTCCTCAGAGGGAAATTAGGAAGGCAGCCTCCCGCTATGGGCTGCAAGGGGGAGTGGGAGGTTCCTAGCTCCTGGTCGGCCACCCTGCCCTGGCATTGGTCTCCCTCTCCCTGGGTCTGTGAATGGGACCTGTTCTCCTTATTTCCCATTACCTGCCACTCACCTTGCCTGACTGCCCGAGCCCGTTCTCACTCTCACGTTCCTGCCCTACCGTTCAAGCCCATGCAAATCTACCTAACTCCATCCCAGTCATCCTGGAATGTTCCAGCAGATGGGAATAAGGCAGGCAGTCTGGCTGGAGCAGGAGAGGAAGTACCCTCCCCTCCCCTCCCCTTTAAACGCCCAGTCTGTCTAAGACAGACCACTGAAGAGGAATCAGAGAGTACTATATTTGGTATTGCGAATCAGAAGGCAAGTTTCTTATAATGTCTCCGAGCCCTTACTCTCCTTGACCAACATTTATCTGGTGTCTGTTAGGTAACAGACAAGATTCTATCCATCTTACCCATACTCGTTTAATCCTGGAAACAACCCTAAGATAAAAATTACTATTAGTATCCCTTTTTACTTTGGGAAATCTGAGGCACAAGGGAACTAAGAAACTGGCCCAAGTTCATATGGCTAGTAAGGGACAGAGCTGGGATTTGAACCTGGGCTTTTAAGCCCCATCATGCTGGTGCAGGGAAAGCCAACAAGGCAGCCCATGGAGAAGCACTCTGGAAGCTGGAAATTGCTGGATGCACGTCCACAAACTGGCTCTGTGACCCAACTCTAATCACCCTTTGTCCATCGCTGGTTTTCCTTTTCCAGCAAGACCACAGGGGCAAAAAAAACCCCAAAACAATTGAAGAAGCAAAAAAAGGGCCAGCCAGCTGCTTTCCGCTGGGGCTGCTCCAAGCCCCTTTCCCCCACTTGCCCCAGCATGGGTGGTGCGAGGAACAGGGATGAGAATTGCCAGGTGTTGTCAATCTCCCCCGGGGTTCTCTTGCCCAGAGCTCAGAGATGGCTAGAAACTTCCCCCACCTCCCTCCTTGTCCAGCTGCCCCCAGCTCAGAATGAGCCTCTGCTCAGAGGACATCCAGGTTTACTGCCCATTGCTCCCTCATCTCATTGACAAGTCAGGTGGGAGCAGCACCCCCTTCCTGCCTCTGCAGCGGGGTCCCTAACAGGAATCCCGGTGCATAGTTTGCTGGGAAGGCCCCCCGCAGCCCCGGGCAGACGACCAGGCCAGCTCTTGCCTCTCTAAAGCTCCAGCAAGGCAAGGCTCTGAGCAGAGGGTTGTTGGGTAAATGTTGGTTAAATGAATTGTGAGCCCGGAGAACGGGGACACAGAGCAAGGTGGCCTTGCTGGACCAGGGCCCAGGGCGCCTCTGGGGTTACAAGGTTGTGGATTCTCTCTGTTCTTTGTCTCTTGGCCACTGCCGGTGTTGCTGGCCTGGAGGAGGTACGTAATTATATATTTCACATAATTGTTCAACCGGATTGAATAGGCAAGCTGGCCTCTTGCCCTTTCTCCCTGGAGGATTCACGGATCAGAAGCCTGTGTCTATCCTGGTCCCTGCCTGCAGACAGCTGAGACCTAAAAAATGACCCCGAACCTCAGTGTTTGTCACAGTGCTCAGAGATACCCAGCATATGCCTCCCCTGAGAGAGCAGGCGCATGTTGAGCAACACAGGGATTCAAGCGAATCTCTCTGGTTGTGTGTGTCCCATTTTTTTTAGTGCAAGTGGAGTTTCACTGCTGAAACTCTGCTCCTTTCAAATGCAAAGACTATTCAAAAAAATCTCGGCCCCATTGTTAGAAGGGGATGGCCCTAATGTTTGACCCCTGGGAGCCCTTCTGGCTCCAGGTCCGGACCTGGACCGCTGTGTTCCCCGCGCATCAGGCTGGCGACCCTAGACACGCTTAGGATGACTCTTCGGGTGGGTCAGCCTCTGCCCAGCAGTGGGCCTCCTGGAAGGCCCTGGGGGTCAGGGCATCAAGACATTTCAAGACTCTTCACGGTCTGACCCTTCCAGTCCCTGGGGCCTCCAAGTCCCTCAGAACCACTGCTAACTGCCTGTCTGTCCTTGCAGTCTTGAGAGGTAGGAAGAACTTCCCCTCTTTCTCCATAGGTGGGCAAGGAGGAAATAAGCAGGAATGGCCTAGAAGCATCAGAGGCAGAGAGGACCTTGGCTCCCGATTCCAAGGAGCTCCGTAAGCCAGAGGCTGGAAGTCAGTCTCCAGCAGGCCAAGAAGGAGTTAATCTCCAAGGAGAGTGAAGGCTACTCCCAGACTGGAGGCCTGTGCCCAGCTCTGCCGCTGCCAACTCCGGGAAGAAGTCCTGGGATCTGTAGTTTGTGTCACCACCCACCCATGGCCTGCCTGTTTGTCAACACAGTCCTGGGGACTACAGTTCCCAGAAACCTGCAGAGGCCAGGCTTTGGGGGATGGGGTGGGGTATGAGGCTCGGTGGCAGCAGGAGGGAGAGGGAGGAGGTGGGGAGAGAAAACCCAATTCACCCCCTTCCTTTTTAATTCTTTCTCCTGGTGTGTCTGCTCCACCGCCCGAGCTAATCCCCCAAATCCGGTCTCCTAAGCCGCAGCTGCTTCCCTTCGAAGTGATGAATGGCTCAGGGAGGGAAGGTGAATTCATATTTTAATTACTGAGGCGCGGTGCTAAGGGGAGCTGGGGAGGGGGCGGAGGGCTCAGCATTGTTCTGGAGCGTGAGGCGCCCCTCCTCACTGGGTCACTTCTCTTTTGCCCTTTACCTGGGGTGGGGGTGGGGCAGAGTGAGGCTGGGCTGGGGGGCGCCTCATGGGAAGCACTCTGCTTCAGTTCTGGGAGGTGAGGGGATGGGGGGGTAGGAGGGAAATACCCCCTTTTTTGTTAGAGGATTCCGGGCAAGTCCCAACACTTGTAAATGCCTCCCCACCCTTCCAGCCCCCCACTGCCATCCACTTTAATGGAGGACACTGCCAAAATTTGAGGCACCCCAGAGCTCGTGGTCTGCCAGCGTGGAGCCCTGGCTGTCCCCTCTTAGTTTCTAGCTCAGTTCCTCTTGATCCCTCCACGTATTTAAGCGGTCTCTGACCCACTGTCCCATTTTGTCTGGAGGTGCCGGGGCTGGGGGGCCCTGGGAGGGTTCCTGGGATAGACTGGAGAAGTGGGGTTGAGGCCAGAGAGGCCGGGAACCCCCTGGCGGTTGGGGATGATGAGCTGTGGGTTGATGGCTCTTGTGCTTGGGCTCCCACAAAGCTGGCCAAGTGGAGGATCTTTCTCGCCCCCAGACCCCGGGTCATCTCAGCCCTGAGCCGGGGAAAGGCCAGAGAGGAGGACGGGGAAGAAATCTGGGCTGGCAGCTCGCAGTCAGATGCAGCCAACCGTGAGCCAGCAGGCGTCCGTCCAGTGTCCACTTTCCTTTCCTTCCTGCTCTGAGTTTATGGGGCCTATCTTTCTATCCCTTAGCCCCTCCTGGGCTGGAGGCATGAAAGCTGAGGCCAGAGGGGAAGCTGCAGGGTGGGAGGGGACGTTTCCATCATGAACACAGATAATGGGGGGGGGGGGGTCCTTCCCACGTGCTGGTCCACTTGCTTTCTGGAAACTCTGGACTCCATCGTTTTGGATATTTGAACCCCTTTCTCTTCAAGTAGACCTAGTAAGAGCAGGTTCACCAGGACCTGACATCCAGGGAGCTCTCCAGTTGGTGCTGGAACACTTTTCTTCAAGGGATGAAGGGATGAAGAGGAGGGGACAGCACAGCGAGAGGAACAGAGGCACCGCGCTGGCTGGCAGAGGGATTCTGAAGGACGCGTGGGACCCAGGGCAGGAGGGACCCTGAAATGGGAAGGGGTTCTCTGCTCCACAGGTCCCCACTTCAGGGGCTGGTCCAGGGACCTGCATCACACACAGGACCCGGACTGCTTCTAGCCTTGGTAGGGAAGGGGGTGGGGTACAAACCTGCACTTTATATCAGAGACCAGACTCTGCCCGAGGAGCAAGGACCCAGGAATCTCCGGGAGATGGTTGGCTCCCCGGATAGCTCTCGAACTAGGTCGTAGCTTCTAGCCTAGCTCTTGAGCCATTTATTTATCTATTTATTTTTAAAGATTTTTATTTATTTATTTATTTTTTAATTTATTTGACAGAGAGGGAAAACACAAGCACAGAAGTTGTGGGCAGAGGGAGAGGGAGAAGCAGCTCCTTGCTGAGCAGGGAGCCCGATGTGGGGCTGGATCCCAGGACCCCAGGATCATGACCTGAGCTGAAGGCAGCCGCTTAACTGACTGAGCCACCCAGGCACCCCCTAGCCCTGGGGCAGTTTGATTCGACCCTCCTGAAACTCTGATGTGGAGGTCCTGGTGCCTCCAAACTCTGGCCCCCACACTTTCCACAGTGAGCAAAAAAGCCCAGATGGTCTCATCTTTCCTAAAGTATCCTGGGGAGGAATATTTACGCCAGGGGGCATGCTTTGCTGTTTTTGTAGAACAGGCAGACATTGGAGGGGAAGTAGGATAGAGAGGGAAGAGGATCTAGACACTTGGGGGACCAGAGACCCCGAGCTGGTCCTAGACTCAGGCTTGGGGTGGGAGGGTCATGGCCAGAGCTACTTGGCCTGGCTTGTTTTAATTATGAGCTCCTTCCCCAGATCAACTTTGTTGTGCTTCCCGATTTCTCCCCATGTCTTTTTCCTGTAATCATGGAAATGCTTTGTTGATAGTACCCTTGATAGGCATCCCCTAGCCAAGAAATTGTAGGCGTTAAAATTACCGATTACAAGGAAGCCCACCTGTCCTCCCTCCTTTCTTCCTGATCAGCCGAGGATCCCCAGCGCCCTGCTAGCCCCTTAGGTTTGGAGGCCGTTAAACCTTGATTCACCTCGTGGTACCCTGAAATGAAAGCCCAGAGAGGGACAGCCACTTGCCAGGGTGACACAGCATGCCAGCGTCAGAGCCAAGAATAGAACCCAGGCCATCGAGGCCCCAGTTTAGATCCCCGTCTCTCTAGGTTTGTCACAGGAGGGATCCAGAGATAGCTGCTGTGGATAGATCTAGAAATATAGTAGTTGTGTCTCAGCTCTGTCTATATATGTCCCGGAGATGGCTCTCTGCTCTCTCTAGATTCTCCAGGAGAGTGGGGGTGTGGAGGATGCTGGAAAGTGGGCGATTGAATAACCTGTCTACCCGCCCGTGCTGACTCAAGCTGGGCCTTCTGCCCACCCAGCTCATCGCTGCAAATGCATCACACCTATTAATTACAATCACTACAGTCACCAGCTGTATTAGCAGGACACTTGGAGAGGACGAGAGGGGAGGATCCCGACAGGACCCGGCCCCGCTGGGAGCACTGGGCTCAACGAGAACCTGCCAGCTGGGCCTCTGCTCTGCCGGGAGAAACATGCCGCTTGTCCAAAGGTGCAAGGTTGGCCAGACCCATGGGACTGTCCAGAGGGCCGGCACCCGGGTCTGGCCAGGTCCCTCAAAAGCAATGGAACCCCTTGGAGGTGTGGTTAGCCTTTGAGGCCTGGGCCATCTGAAGCAATCTCGCCGGAGAGGCTGGACGACAGTCAGGCCTCATGCTTCCTTGGTCCAGACTTCAGCTTCACCCCGCACCTCCCTCCTTCCTCTCAGCATTTGGGCTGCACTCCTTGTCTCCCTTCTAGAGGGAGATGTGATTCAAAGCCGGCCTCGGAGGTGGGCCTGACCTCCATGCAAGGTGCTCCCTTTGGGCCCGGCCACAGGGCTGAGCTGGCTTGAACACACGTGTGCTCCCTCCAGACAGGCATGGCAGCGAAGTGAGCCGGAGGGATCTGCAGACTGAGTGCCCCCGTCCCCTGCAGCCCCCTCCCACCCTTAGCCAGACCGCCCCAGCTGCCACAAAGGGGCTCTGCCTTGGGGCCTGAGAGCTGTGCAAGCGGGGGGTGGGGGGGGGGGTAATGACATGCTCAGCTGGGGCAAATCCAGCCTCAACTGACTTCTGTGCCAGGGAAGAGACTCTTCTCTTTACCCTTTACCTCCCAACCTCTTGGCCCAGCATAGGCGCTCAATAAAATAGCCTGTTGGCTAAAAGAACTCTGCTGTCTGTTCTCTACATGAGGACCGCGAATTGTGTTGCTCTAAGCCATCAAAGAAAGTCCATTCTGTTCTCTACAGGTTTCCTTAAGGGTATTAGATAAACCGAGCCTGCTAGGAAAGGGGGGGGAACCCCCTATTCCCCCTGGGACTTTGTTCCAAGTACCAAGGTCAAGACTGTGTTGGATACAGGTCCACAAAGTCCCACCTTGGGATCAATTGACTGTGTGACCTAAAGGGGCGAGTAGACCCCCCCAACCCCTGTAAGGTGGCGCGGAGCTTACTCTGAGCCTCCTCCTTCCTGTCCTCCAAGCAAAGGTGTGCAGTGAGGATCTAGGCAGAGGGGCCAGGAGGGGAACAGAGGCAGGAGAAAGCACAGCAGACGCTGTGGCTTTCTCCTGCCTACCCTGGACTCTCCCAGGCTCCAGTCAGAGGGATGACATCGGCTCCCCAGAGATCAGGACACTCTGACTTTCACAGAGGCTGTGGTATGGTGGCCCCTCCTCCCCGCCCAGGTGAGAGGATTGTCCGGGCCTGGGCACCCTTGGGGAGTGGCAGTGACCGGCCAGCCCCAGAGGGCTCTGGGAACATTAACTCCAGCTTGCTTCTCTCTCCTGCTTTCCTCCTGCCCCTCTTCCTTGCCTTTTCCTGCAGGTCTTCTCTGGTGAGCTCCCCCCAGCCTGGCCTAGGGCATGCCCCAATTCACTTTCGCCTGCTTCTGTGGCCTCCACGGCTTCTGCAAGATGAAGAGAAAGAAGGAGGATGTTCACAGACATCGGGAAACGGCAGTGTGAGCAGGACCCGGCCCCGTCTCCCGCCTCCTCCGGCAGGTGCCAGGCCTGAGGGCACCCACTTCTGGTAGGACCTGGCCAGCCGTCCAGAGACCAAGAAGCCTTGGGGCGGCCCGAGGAGTGAAACTGCTTTGGGCCCCAAAGGGCTCCAGGTGCTCTGCTCAGGGCAACTCCTCCCAGAGGGAGGGATGCACCGCCTTGGGCTAGGAGCCCTGCTCCCGGAACGGAAGCGGGGCTATTCTGCCAGAGGACCTCCCCGCAGCCCGGACCCTGGAGGAGGACGCGGGCAGCCTAGGCAGGGTGCAGGCGTAAGACAAGCCCCCCCAAACCTGGGATGGAGTCACTCCTGGGACTCCGGGACCTGAGGCAGGAGCCTCTACAGAGCAGCACCCCGGAGAGAGGAGTCTTTTCCTGTCCCCTCCCCGAGTCCTCCTGGGCCAGGTGCAGCCGGGCCCAAGGTGGACAGCCTGCTCGAGAGTCGGACGGCAGAGTCAGGACAGTGAGAGGCAGGCGGTGTCCTCGTGGAAGGAAGCCGGCTGCGTGTCCCCTCGGAGCCGCTCTCCCCCGCACACCGGAAAGCCACTTTCCTTCCAGCCCTAGCCTGGGGACCCTCTCGCTTCCACCAGGCCTCCTTGCAGCAGCCCACATGTGGGGGCCCATTTCCCAGGCCCTGACTTCTCTTCTCAGGAACTGTCTTCCAGGGCCGGACTATGGGACCCCTTTCCTGGACGAGACCGTGCCCTCCCTTTATTCTCTCATCTCCCTGCCTCACCCATTTGCCTCCTCTTTCTCGTCTCAGAAACCATAGGGAGGGAAAGGCTTGCATGTTGTTGTGCCTTTAGGGGAAACTGGGCAGAGGGGGCCCTCAAGGACTTGCCATGACTTTTCCCCTCATCTCTCTGCCCCCTTCGGTCTTCCAGGGTCAGTCTCTTCCCCTCCGCCAGCCTATTTCCAGCCGGTAGGAAGCAAACCAAAACCTATCTCCTTCCTTCCTCCTTCCATTTGCTATAACTTACCTCCTGTCACTGTGCCTGAACCACTCAGGTGCTAGAGGGTCACACGGACAGCAGGCCCGCGGCAGAGAGGCTTCCAGCAGACTCTGTAGCTTTAGCAAATCCCCCCTCTACTTCACTACGGAGCAGGTCAGCCCAGGAACAAAGTCAGATCCCTTGTAGCATCTAGGGACAGAATAACCTTTCTGAGAGTTAACAGGTGGCCCGGGTAGAGAAGGTCAGGGCCCCAGGACAGAAGGAGGGGGCTGGGTGCCCTTTCCCTTGGAATGTGCCTCCCTGGGCAGTCCGGGAGGGCAGAAGACCTCTTCCGCTGGTACATCCAGAATCTGGAAGAAGCAAAGGCACATTCTATCTGGGTACCCTTCGTCCGTCCAGCTCATGCCCCATGCTCAGGGAGATTTCCAGAGTTTGGGGCAGATCCGATGGGATCGGTTTCTTTCCTCGAATCCTCCAACCCCCTCCTTGGCCCCTACCATCCAGTCCCAGCCTTGTGCAATCTGTTAGTTCCTTTTATATCCAAAGAATTATAAACAGAAGTCCTTCCCTCGAGGAAACAGCAATAAAGGCCAGTGGGGTCACAAGGGATGGAAGAAAAACTCCCCGATTCTTTGGGCTCTTACACAGCAGAGGACTTGGATGAGGCACAGAGATGGGCTGAAAGGCTTTCAAGGGTACCTTGATCCTGCCGCAGGAGAGCCCGCCTGGAGGGCATGTGTGTCCCTAGCGGTCTCCTGCGAGGCTGCAGCCCCAGAGAAGTCACTCTTGCGGTGGAGGATGAAACTGAATCTCCCGGAGCCTCAGAGGGATTGGGTGTTAGGTCCCGACCACAGAGGCTCACCCCAAGGAGAGGTCAGGAGGGGAGGTGAAGGAGAGTTCTGCCCCTGCGCACCTCTCAGGCCTTGGCAGGAATTACAGCTGCAGGGGTTCGGCAGTGAGCCTGATCAGAGAGCTTCTTGCCCCCCGAGGAGAGCTCCTTTGGCTCCAAAGGGATACTGGATATCTGGAGCCCCTGCTATGGGAACATGGGAGCAGTCCCAAGGTCAGGCCTCTCTGAGTGGGGGTCCAGTTATGCCTGCAGACGGCAGCCCTTGGCCCCCAAGCCAGTGGCCCCTTCTTCATCAGGGCTGGGGCCCGTGCTGAAATGTGGAAGTAGGAGGACAACAACAGCTTTGAGCCAGACACAACACACATTCTGTCGCCCCTCGGCTTCCTTCTCAGGGAAATGGCAACCTTGCTCTTCTCAGCCTCTCGAGAACCAGTCTGGAAGACCGTGCGCCCCAGGCCTCTGACTTGTAGACCAGGCTTCTCCTCCTTCTGTTCCTTTTGGGGGAGTGAGGTCTGGCCGCCTTGTTTCCTGCCCTGCGTTGTGAGGCTCCTTTGCAGAGGACAGGAGGGACCATGTTGCCCTCCCTGTTTCCGATTCCCTCCACGCCACGGTTCTTTCCCAGAATCCACGTTGAGGAGGGGGCTAGGCGCTCCTGGGTGGGGGCAGAGGACATGAGAGTAGATGATTCTGGGAGGGTGCAGGCCTCTCGTTCTCCCTGTGTCGCCCTGAGTCCTTGTATGGGGGAGGAGGCCTTGGCCTCCCTGGGCCTCCATTTCCCCCTGTTGTGCTGCAGGCCACCGAGTGGGCGGTAGAGAAATGGGAGGGGTGCTTGTGCCTGGAATGTTGTCTGGGAGCCTTGCCCTCAGGGGTTCTTGTCTCAGGGCACTTTAATTAGAATGTCATTTCCTTTTCCGTTCCCAGGGAAGGGCTTTCTGGATGTAGCACAGGAGTCCATAGAAATATATAAGAAGAGTGTTATTTTTGAAAAAAAAAAAAAGAAAATAAAACGAGCAATCATTTAACTGAAATGTGCATGAGGTAGTGCAGCGGGATGCAAAGGGCATTGGGCTGGGAACCGGCTCTCGCAGGTTCTAGCCTTGCTTCGACACCGATGACAGGGACGACAGGACGTTGAGCCTCAGCTGGGCTCGGGCAGTGGAAGAGGAGGGTCGCAGGTGCTCCGCACTCCCAGCCTGCAGCGCATGTGCGGGCAGGGCGGACTGAAGCGATATGGGAGACCTGAGCACGGGTGGGAGTGGTGAGAGGGACGCCGAGGCTCCCAGAGCTGCCGCTGGAATCCTGTGCCAGTGCTCCCCGGAGTCCCGCCTCTCCTGCCTCCAACAGCCAGGCCTGCCGCTGCACTCCAGGTGCCCCCTCTTGCACATCCCCCCCCCAACCCCACAACACACACCAGCCCTTGCAGGTGGGACGGGATCTCAGCGGAGGCTGCCTTGGGCTGATGTCTGCCCCGGCTCCTGAAGGAATGTGCAGTTTGCCCACTGGTTTGGGAGCGTGGGTGGTGGGATGGGCTGATGACAGACAGACCGAGACTGAATGGAGAGCTGCAGCTCCCAGGTTCCCAGCCCTCCGCTGAGGCTGCCTCCTGACTTCAGCCACTTGCTTCCTCTCTCCCAGACTCTGTAAAAGGTGGTGACAAGACCCATTTCTTCCCTACCTCACAGGAAGTCGTGGGTTACAAGGGCACTTTGTATCAGAGGTGCCTCGGTGTGGCTTGTACTTTTGGAGACAATACTTGGTTTACAATGATGAAGGTGGGCTTCCACCAGCAAAGGAAATCTCACTGCTGCATTTGGTGGGCTCCTCGTAGGCCGGTCCAGAAAGCTCGGTGTTCGCCCTGAAGGGGGCCACTGTGCCCAGCATGGGATGGGACTGACAACACCATCAGAACCAAGAACCAGAATCTGTTCCCAAAGAATGAACCCTCCATCCCTCTGGCACAAAAGCAAGGGCAGGAGCTGGCCGTCATCACCATCACCCTGTCCCCAGTGCAAACAGCACACTGGACTGTGGCTAGACAATCCAGGGTCCCGGCAGCTGGCTGACCCGAGTATCACCCTGTCCCCAGTGCAAACAGCACACTGGACTGTGGCTAGACAATCCAGGGTCCCGGCAGCTGGCTGACCCGAGTGAATCCTCTATCCCCCACCTTCCCCCCGCCACACCCCCAGGTCAGTGCCTACTGCGTAGGGCTGTTGTGGCCAGTCCAGCCTGGGCTCCCTTCTGTAAATTCCTGTGGGATCAGAGCTACAGATCACAAAAGAGGACACGGAAACCTTGGCTCTCCACAGGGGAGCCAGGAGGTCAGGACCATCCAGCAGGAGGGTAATGTTGGGGAGCTACCCGGGGCATCCCTGGAGGAACTCGCGATACTGAGGAAGGAGATCCAAAAGCCAGAACCCCCCCCAAATCGGGCAGCCCCAGCTCCAGGCTCTGAAGTTCAAGGGTTTCTTCGTGGGTACTGGTCTGTCTCCCCGTCCCTGGGCAGCCTCCCCCCACCCTCATCTCATTCCGGTGTTCCATCTGAGAGGCAGAGGTGGGAGGAAGGCTGGAGGGGAAGACAGCAGGACCCAGCCAGGTCCTCAGGACTCTCCCAGCCTTCGTCGCCTTGGCAACGCTGCTATTTTTATCCCGTTGCTCATGATGCTCAAAGCTCTGACTTTCTCTGTTCCAGAGAGGCCAGGCAGGCTTCTGCCCTCATCCTTCAACACAGCACCTTCTCCCAGAGGCCTGAGAAGGAGAAAGAGTAATGGAGCAAAGGGGGAACCCACTGGGTCTTGCCTCAACTAGAGGAACTGCCTGGCAGTGGTTTGCCTCTGCACTTTTGAGTCTTTGGTTTTTGAGCTGGCTTAGGCGCTCCGTTTCATATTTTCAAGGAGATCAAAACTCCCCACGTTCTCCCTGAGAGGCTGCTCCAGAGAAAAAAGGAAGAGCGGTTACTCTGGATGTCTTTTCCACAGGGCTGTGACACTGGTGGTGGTTGGTCGGGCGAAGTGAGGGGGTTAGCTGCTGCTCCTCTTGGGAAAGTCAGACCTCGTTCTGCAGAATGTCTTAATGGTGCAAGCCAAGCCCTGGCCCCTTGAAAGGGGATGGAGAGCGAAGTTTGATTAATTAGCAATCAGATACACTTAACATCCCTGGGAACTCTAAACCAGTATCTCCCTTCTTTCCTCTGCCCCTCCACCCAAGAACCAGAGCAATTGGGTTTCGTGTCTTCATCCAGGCTTTATGCACAAAGCAAGTTAGCATACGTCCTTCAGTCTGAGTTCCTCTCCTTCCTATCCTCGCCCTCCCCCCCATACAGCCATGTTTTTTCTCCCCAGTCTTGAGGTCTTAAACTTTTTTTTTAATGATTTTATTTATTTATTTGACAGAGATCACAAGTAGGCAGAGAGGCAGGCAGAGAGAGAGGACGAATCAGGCTCCCCACTGAGCAGGGAGACCGATGTGGGGCTCGATCCCAGGACCCTGGAATCATGACCGGAGCCAAAGGCAGAGGCTTTAACCCACTGAGCCACCCAGGTGCCCCAAGGTCTTAAACTTTGACAATATCCCTAAAGTCAGGGTTTAATGAAAGGATTTCTTTTTTTTATTTTATTTTATTTATTGAATAGAGAGAGAGAGAGATCACAAGTAGGCAGAGCACCAGACAGAGAGAGAGGGGGAGGCAGGCTCCCTGCTGAGCAGAGAGCCCAATGCGGGGCTTGATCCCAGGACCCTGAGATCATGACCTGAGCCTAAGGCAGAGGCTTAACCCACTGAGCCACCCAGCCACCCCTAATGAAAGGATTTCTTAGGGCTGATCCTATTCTGTCCCTTTTGCCTGGCCCAGCTTCTGGTCCTCTCCCTATGTCCCCACCTCCCCCACAGTGGTACACTGAGAGTCAATGGTGCTAACGTTCCCCACCTATATGCTCTGATGGTCAGTGAGATTTGGACCCAGCAGCTGGGGCAGCTGGGTTGGGGGGAGCCTCTCAGGCACATCCTCAAGACCATGACCCTGGAGACAGGTCCAGGTCTTAACCCATCAAAGTGGCAATCATACTGTGTTGGGCTCTTACAGTGAGGTTCTGCCTCAGCTGAACTGACTCGGGGATGGCTCAGTTGTCTAGGGTGGCTGGGATGCCGGTATTAAGCCTCTAATTGGTTTCATTTTGGCTCAAGTTGCACGGTTTCCCGAATCCATGCACCTGGAGTAAGCACTTTTCTGGTTGCCTCTGAAAAGCATGCCGGCAAATGCTTCTCTGTTAATTGCTGTAATAAACAGACTTTATTATATCCCTTTGCAGTAAATGAATTATGTTGTCAGGGTAGATGGGGTATCCGTGTTTATTTCGCACTGTGATATGCTCCGGCAGCAGAAGCTCAACGTTTATTTCCACCAGCTCTGCTGGGGAGAGAAAGGGGCATGGAGAACAGGAGGAAGCCAGGAGCGTGGACATAAAGCGAGGTGATCGGGCTTAGAAGGAGGCTCTGGGAGATGAACTGAGCCCCTAGATCTGTGAGCTTCGCTTGTGCTACCTATAATACATTGAGGGAAGGCAGGCCTCCTATCTCCTCGGAGTCCCAGAGAAACAGTGGGATCAAGCTGGCTGGAGGAGGTGGGCTGGGAAGTGGGGAAGTTGTTTAAGATTATAATACAATCACATAAGCTGAAAAGTGCTTTCATTTTTTACAGAAAGAATAAAAACCTTTAAGTCGGGCTTCTCGGGACTGTTGACAGAACAAGTGGGAATTTCCAAACTTACAAGGAAAGCAAGATGCTACAAGATGGCATAATATTAAGGATAAGAATTATTATGTGGTATGTTAATTGCATATCAATAAAAGTATTTTTTGAAAGAATTCTTTGGGATGCCTGCCAGCTCAGTCAGTAGTACCTGGGACTCTTGATCTCAGCGTCTTGAGTTCGAGCCTCACGTTGGGTGTAGAAATTACTCAAACATAAAATCTTAAAAAAAAAAAAAAAGAATTATTATACCATGACTCCATTTTGATCAGAGGGACAGAGATTCCAAATTATCCCTGAAACAGGGGGACCTGAGAGGAGCTTGGGAGGCTAGAGCCATAAGTTCTAACCCAAAGCCAGCATCCAGGAGGCATGGAGTGTTTTGGGACAGGACAAGGCTAATCTAAGGTTTAGAATAGTTGATTCCCTGCTTGTCCCGCTTCAGCCACCATGCTGCCTAGCACAGAAGCACTCAGTGTTTGGTTTTTCTTAAGGATTTATTTATCCATTTATTTAGAGAGAGGGAACATGAGCAGGGGTATGGGCAGAGGGAGAGAGAATCCCAGGCAGACTCCCCACTGAGCAGGGAGTCCCACACTGGCCAATCCCAAGACTTGGAGATCATGACCTGAGCTGAAATCAAGAGTCAGGTGCTTATCGGGCTGAGCCACCCAGCTGCCCCTCAGTGAGTGTCTTTAAATGGTCTGCGGCAGGTCAGTGCCTTCCAACTTCCAGTCTTCGGGAGTCAGCTGGGGACGCCGCCCTTAGCCCTTCGGCTGTCAGTACCGGTTCTCACCTCCCTGTGTGCACTGTACTGCTGTCAGCTCAAGCCCTTCAATCAAGATCTTGAGTTCTTTTCACCACATCTGTATCTTTGGGGTAAATACCCAGTAGCGCAATTGCAGGGTCATAGGGAAGCTCTATTTTTAACTTCTTGAGGAACCTCCACACTGTTCTCCAGAGTGGCTGCACCAGCTTGCATTCCCACCAACAGTGTAAGAGGGTTCCCCTTTCTCCACATCCTCTCCAACACACGTTGTTTCCTGTCTT
>PISX010015970.1:0-47641 GCA_004024625.1 Mellivora capensis
TATGGAGTATTATGCCTCCATCAGAAAGGATGAATACCAGACTTTTGTAGCAACATGGACGGGACTGGAAGAAATTATGCTGAGTGAAATAAGTCAAGCAGAGAGAGTCAATTATCATATGGTTTCACTTATTTGTGGAGCATAACAAATAACACGGAGGACATGGGGAGATGGAGAGGAGAAGGGAGTTGAGGGAAATTGGAGGGGGAGATGAACCATGAGAGACTGGACTCTGAAAAACAACCTGAGGGTTTTGAAGGGGCAGGGGGTGGGAGGTTGGGGGAGCCAGGTGGTGGGTATTGTGGAGGGCACGCATTGCATGGAGCACTGGGTGTGGTGTAAAACTATGAACTCTGTTACGCTGAAAAGAAATTAAAAAAAAAAAAAGATTAACCTATAGAACTAAGCTGTATATCCTTTAAACAGACTGTAAGTGGATCTCATAGAAGTGTAATTTTTCCTCATGTAACAGATACATTGAGTATCCTTGGCAAGTGGATCTTCCACATAACAATTTAGGACCCAACCTCCTTTTATCATATGGCTCTAATTTATGCTAAAGTTTTGAAGATATCTACTTGGAGAAAAAGTGTAGAGAAGGGCTGAGTGCTTCTTAAGCAGCCAAAAAGACAACACTTTACTCTTAAAACAAATGCCATTAAAATCATCTACTTGACGACTGTTTCTCATCATCAAATATAAAATAACCCTGGTGTGAACAAAAGGACTGTATATCTGTAAATATATTATTCCATTATGGAAGATCCTTGTGGTCAAGGATGTTTTTGTTTACCTCTGTCTTCATATTCATCTTCTCATGACTACTTTTTTCTGTCCTTATTTAATTCATCCACTCAGTCCCTCTAGCCATCCTGTCTCACTACAGGGGGTCAGGAGACCTAAGAAACACTTGTAAGGCCATAGTCCAGAGACCCAGTCCTACTGAAAGACTGAGATTTATCATAAAATTAAAGACTATTTTCCTTCCTTCACATCTAAAGAGCTCTAAAGTAGTAATAGTTGTTTACAGCTTAAATACCTACAACATTCCGAGGAGGAATATTTAGAAAAAGTCCAAAGTCAATAGAGAAGAGAAAATAGAGATACTTAGAAGAATCTGAAAACCTCTGGCACTAAAGCTACAGCAAATATCAAAGACAATCCAACTCCTCATCAGAGCATCATAAATCCTCTCACTAAAAGCTTATTTTTCCAAGTTCCAATTACTTGATTAACATGCTGAACTTTCAAAAAATAAATAACAAAGCACGTCAAAGGGAAGTAAACATACAGCCTGACAAGGCAGAGCAAGTACCAGAAACTCACTCAAATAAAATAAAGGTTGTCAGATTTATGAGATGGGGAATGTATAATAACTATGATGAGTATGTTAAGTACTGCAACAGAAATGAAGAAGATCTTTGAATGACACAATGGCAGACTCAATATGGCCGACAAAAGAACCAGTAAGCTTGAAGGAAAGATCGATAGAAACATACCAAACTGATATGCAAGGAGGCCAAAAAAAAAAAAAAAAAAAAAAAAAAAAAAAAAAAAAAAAAAAAAAAAAAAAAAAAAAAAAAAAAAAAAAAAAAAAAAAAAAAAAAAAAAAAAAAAAAAAAAAAAAAAAAAAAAAAAAAAAGGAGAAAGAAAAACAAAACAAAACAAAACAAAAACAATGGAACATCAAAGACCTGGGAGTGTGTGGGACAATTTCTAACAGCGGAACATATACCTTATTGAACTATCAGAAACAAGAGTTAGAACAACATCAAAGAAATGTTTGAAGCAATGATATTTGTGGAACTTCCAAAATTAATGATGCATACCACACCACAGATCAAGGAAACTCAGGTAACACTATGCAAATTACATACCCAAAATGTCACATATACAAACTGCAGAAGACCAAAGACAAAGTTTTGAAAGAACCTAGAGGGAAAACAGTATACCTTACTTAGAGAGCCACAAGGTTATAAATTAAAGTGAACATTTTGTCAGGAATTATTCAAGCAAGAAGAGAAGAATGAAATATTTAAATTATTGAAAGGAAGAAAGGAAACTCGATAATCTAGAATGCTACATGCAGTGAAATTGTACTTCAAAAGTGAAGGAAAAGTAACAGCTTTCTCACAGAACTGTAAAATAATGGGAATTCATAGCCAGCATATTTGCAATGAGAAAATGTTTAATGCAAGTGATTCAGGCAGGGGCACCTGAGTGGCGCAGTCAGTTAAGTGTCTGCATTCAGCTCAGGTCATGATCCCAGGGTCTCCTGAGATGGAACCTGAGTCCTGCTCCTGCTCAGTGGGGAGTCTGCCTCCCTCTGATCCTCTCCCCTACCCATGCTCTCTCTCTCTCTCAAATGAATAAATAAAAAAATCCTAAAAAAAAAAAGTGATTCAGGGAGTAAGAAAATTACTTAAGTTAGAAGCTCGGATCTACATAAAGAAAGAAGACTGTTAAAAAAAGGAATAGAACATGACAAAATAAAATATGTAAGTTCTTATCACCAAATTAACTAAATATAACCACATGTTTAAAGTAATAATAGTAGCCATACATTGGGTATTATAACAGGTTGATAAGAGAAATTAAAGGCAAAAATATAATAAGGGACAGGAGGGAAAAATTGGAACTACTTTAAGTAACTTTCACTACACATGGAACAGTATAGTGTTATATGAAGATGCATTTAAATGTGTTAAACATGTGGGGCACCTGGGTGGCTCAATGGGTTAAGCCTCTGCCTTTGGCTCGGGTCCTGATCTCAGGGTCCAGGGATCCAGCCCTGTATCGGGCTCTCTGCTCAGCGGGAAGCCTGTTTCCCCCTCTCTCTCTGCCTGCCTCTTTGCCTACCTGTGATCTCTGTCTGTCAAATAAATAAACAAATCTTTAAAATAAATAAATAAATAAATGTGTTAAACATGTATATTGCAAACTCTGATGATAACCGAAAATTTTTAAAATAATATAATAGATATGTTAAGAAACTGAGATAAATGCATAATTAATAAAAGAAAAGGAAAAGTAAAAACAAATGCAATGAATAGAACACATTAAAAATAGTATTAACCCAAATATATCTATAATTACTTCATTCTTTATTATATTTATTTATTTTTTAGGATTTTATTTATTTGACAGAGAGAGACAGAGATAGCTAGAGAGAGAGCAGGAACGGGGAGGAGAGGGAGAAGCAGGCTCCCCACTGAGCAGGGAGCTCCACATGGGGTTAGATCCCAGGACCCTGAGATCATGACCTGGGCTGAAGGCAGCAGCTTAACAGTCTGAGGCACCCAAGCATCCCATATAATTAATTTAAATATGAATTGTATAAATATACCAATTCAAACACAGAAAATGTCCAAAGAATTAAAAGAAAAATAATTATACATTGTCAACAAGAACACTCTCTTAAATATAAAATCTCTTTGGGGAGAAAAAGTAAAGGAATGAAGGAAGATATGACGCACTGACTCTAATCAAAAGAATACTGTAGTAGCTAATATTAATTTTAGACAAAGCAGACCTCAGAATAAAAAAAAAGTGTCAGCTTTAAAGTTAGTTCTTTGAGGGACATCTGGGTGGCTCAGTTGGTTAAGCAGCTGCATTCGGCTCAGGTCATGATCCTAGCATCCTGGGATCGAGTCCCGCATCAGGCTCCTTGCTCCAGGGAGCCTGCTTCTCCCTCTGCCTGCCACTCTGTCTGCCTGTGCTCGCTCACTCTCTCTCCCTCTCTCTCTGACAAATAAATAAATTTAAAAAAAAATCTTTAAAGTTAGTTATTTGAGAAACAAGTGGCACTCTGAAAACATCAATAAAATTTATAAGCCTCAAACCAAGCTAACCAAGAGAAAAAGAGAAAAAATTATGCTAACAACATCAGAAATGAAAGAAGAGCTATCACTACTGATTCCTGAACATAAAAGGATAGTAAAGGATTATTAACAACACTATGCCCATACATATAATGTACCAATTCCTAGAAAGGCAAAAACTACCAAAATTAACACACAAAGAAATATATAATTTAAATATCTTTGGATATTTAAGGAAATTGTTTATCAGTTAATAGCTACCAAAGAAAGCACCAGTCCCAAATGATTTTGCTAGTAAATTCTAGCAAACGGAATGAGAGGTAATACTTCCTAACTCATTCTAGGAGGGTAAGGTTTCCCTAATACCCAAACCAGACAAAGATATTACAAGGAAGCGAAATTAGAGATGAATGTATCTTATAACTCTAGATTCAAAATTCCTTAACACAACATTAGAAAACTGAATTTGACAATGTATGCAAACTGTTATAGTCTAAAAACAAGTGAGATATTCCAAGGATGCAAGGTTCGTGCAACATTCGAAAATCAGTGTCACTCACCACATCAACAGACTAAAAATAAAAATCTTATAATTATATCAATTGATGCAGAAAAATCTTTTAACAAAATCCAATATCCACTCATAATAATAATTTTAAAATCTCAGAAAACTATGCACACAAGGAACTTCCTCAACTTCATAAAAGAATACTAATCCAGTAAATTACAAGTATCATGGTAAGAGAGTCTCTTTCTCTTTCTCTGTTTTAAAAATATTTTATTTATTTATTTGACAGAGAGAGAGAAAGGAAACACAAGCAGGGGGAGTGGGAAAGGGAGAAGCAGACTCCTTGCTGAGCAGGGTGCCCCCTGTGGGGCTCCATCCCAGGACCCTGGGATCATGCCCTGAGCTGAAGGTAGACACTTAAGGACTAAGCCACCCAGGCACCTGAGAGTCTCTAAGACTGGAAACAAGTCATTTTTATTTCTATTCACTATTATACCAGAAGTTCTAGGTAGTACAATGAGACAATAAACAAAAATAATGAATATATTGGTTAGAAAAGAAGAAATAGAATGATCTTTATTCACAACAATGTGATGGTTTATGTAGAAAAATCCCAAAGAATCACCAAAACCCCACTTTACCTAATAAATGAATATAGCAATGTTACACTGTAAAAAATTAATATACAAAAGCCAATTGCTTTCTTATATACCATTGGTGACCAATTGGAACTGGGGGGTAACATTTATAACAATACCTAAAAAATAAATACTTAGATATATATCTAACAAAATATGTATAAAATCTATATGTGGAAAACTATAAATTCTAATGAAAGACATCAAAGAAAATCTAAGTAATGGCTATAGTCTGTTTATAAATTGGAATTCTCAATATTTTAGGATGCTAATTCTTCCCAATTTGTTCTATAGGATTAATGTAAGTTCAGCTGAAACCCTGTAAGCTATTTTCTAGGCATTGTCAAATTGATACTACAAATTTATATGAGAAAACAAAATCTTGAAGAAGAAAACTGGAGGTCACTCACTGCCTGACTTTAAGACCTACAGTTTGGTAGTGGCAAAGAATAGACCCATAGATCAATGCAACAGGATAGAGAGCCCAGAAATAGAACCATATAAATATAATCAATTGATCTTGGATAAAGAAGCAAAGGGATTCAATGGAGAAACAATAGTCTTTCAGCAAATGATTCTTAAACAATTTGATGTACAGATTGGGGGGAAAACAAATGAACAAACAAACAAAAAACAATGAAACACAGACCTTACAATTAAAAAAAAATAAGATCAAAGTTGATCATAGAGCTGAATATAAATCACAAAATTTTAGAATTCTAGTAAGAAATCCTATAAGAAAATCTATGTGACCTTGTATATGGTGATAAGTTTTTAGATAAAACAGTAAAATCATAATCCATGAAAAATAATTGATGAGTTGGAATTTATCCAAATTTTAAAAATGAAAAGATAACCCAGATATTGGGAGAAAAACACTCACAAAGTGATTATCTAATAAAAGAATTGTTTCCAAAGTATACAAAGAACTCTTAAAAATAAATAATAAACAATAACCCATTAATACATGGGCAAAATTTCTGACAGACACCTAAACAAAGAAGATATACATGGCACATTTAATCATAATTAACGATGCTCAAATTTTTTTATTAACAAATCACAAATTAAAATGAGATAGTATTACACTCCTATTAGAAAGGCTATAGTAAATGGAATCGATTCTCTAATTTCCCTTTCTATATTTTCATTGTTAGTGTGTAAGAAAGCAACTGATTTCTGTACATTGATTTTGTATCCTGCCACGTTACTGAATTGCTGTATGAGTTCTAGTAGTTTGGGGGTGGAGTCTTTTGGGTTGTCCATATGAAGTATCTTATCATCTGCAAAGAGAGAGAGACTTCTTCATTGCCAATTTGGATACCTTTTATTTCTTTTTGTTGTCTGATTGCTGTTGCTAGGACTTCTAGTACTATGTTGAACAAGAGTGGTGAGAGTGGACATCCTTGTCGTGTTCCTGATACCAAAGGGAAGGCTGTCAGCTTTTCCCCATTGAGGATGATATTTGCTGTGTGTTTTCAAAAATAGATTTTATGAAGTTGAGGAATGTTTCCTCTATCCCTATACTTTGAATTGTTTTAATCAGGAACAGATGCTGTACCTTGTCAAATGCTTTTTCTGCATCAATTGAAAGGACCATGTGTTTTTTCTTACTTCTCTTACTGATTTTTTCTAGCACTTTGATTGGTTTGCAAATGTTGAACCACCCTTGCAGCCCAGGGATAGATCCCACCTGGTCATGGTGGATAATCTTTTTAATGTACTGTTGGATCCTATTAGCTAGGATCTTGTTGAGAATCTTGGCATCCATATTCATCAGGGATATTGGTCTGAAATTTTCCTTTCTGGTAGGATCTTTGCCTGGTTTGGGGATTAGGGTAATGATGCTGGCTTCATTGAAAGAGTCTGGAAGTTTTCCTTCTGTTTCTATTTTTTGAAACGGCTTCAGGAGAATAGGTATTATTTCTTCTTTGAATGTTTGGTAGAATTCTCCAGGGAATCTGTCATGTCCTGGGCTCTTGTTTTATGGGAGGCTTTTGATCACTGCTTCAATCTTGTTACTAGATACTGGTCTACTCAGGTTGTCAGTTTCTTCCGGATTCAGTTTTGGAAGTTTATAGGTTTCCAGGAATGCATCCATTTCATCTAGGTTGCTTAACTTGTTGGCATATAACTGTTGAAAATAATTTCTGATGATTGTTTCTATTCCCTTGGTGTTAGTCATGATCTCTCCCTTTACATTCATAATTTTGTTAATTTGGGTCTTCTCTTTTCTTTTGGGTTAGTTTGGCCAATGGTTTATCAAATTGCACTACTGGGTATTTACCCCAAAGATAGAGATGTAGTGAAAAGAAGGGCCATCTGTACCCCAATGTTCATTGCAGCAATGGGCACAGTCATCAAACTGTAGAAAGAACCAAGATGCCCTTCCACAGACGAATGGATAAAGAACATATGGTCCATATATACAATGGAGTATTATGCTTCCATCAGAAGGATGAATACCCAACTTTTGTATCAACATGGATGGCACTGAAGAGATCATGCTGAGTGAAATAAGTCAAGCAGAGAGAGTCAATTATTATATAGTTTCTCTTACTTGTGGAGCATAAGGAATAACATGGAAGACATTGGGAGATGATGAAGAGAAGTGAGTTGGGGGAAATTGGTGGGGGAGATGAACCATGAGAGACTGTGGACTCTGAGGAACTAACTGAGGGTTTTGGAGGGGAGGGAGAGGGGCGTTGGGTGAGCCTGGTGGTGGGTATTATGGAGGGCACATATTGCATGGAGCACTGGGTGTGGTGCATAAACAATGAATTTTGGAACACTGAAAAAAATAAAATCTTCTAAAAAAAGGTAAAAATCCCCAAATCTGACAGTACTCACCCATAGCTGGCAAGGATGTGGACCAACAGGTTCTCTCATTCATTGCTGTAGGTAGGAATGTAAATTATTGCTTTGGAAGACAGTTTGATAGCTTCTCACAAAGTTAGACATATATTTACCATACAGTGCAGCAATTACTCTACTTTATAGCTTTCCAATGTATTTGAACACTTGTGCTTACATGACAACCTATACAAATACATTTATAGAAGCTTCATTCATAATCCCCCCAAACTGGTAGCCACCAATATGTCTTTTAATAGGTGAATGCATATACAAATTGTGGTACATCCATAAACTGTAATAGTATTCACCAATAAAAGAAATTAGCTATTAAACCAAAAAAACTATTAAATTCATGTTATTGATTGAAGTAAACTACTCTGAACGGTTACATATTATATGATTCTAATTATATGGCCTCCTAGAAAAGGCGAGACTAGGAAGAGGGTAAAAAGATCAGTGGTTAACAGTCATTTGCAGTGATAGGAGATTAATTGAAAAGACAACACAGAGCAGATATTTATGATGGTGAAACTATTCTGTATACTACTGTCATGGTGGATATGTTTCGAAACCTATAGAACTTTGAAATACAAAGAGTTGTTACAGATTTGTGTGTGGAAAATTTTAAAAAAAAGAGATATCAGGGAACACCAGGATTCATTGCAAAATGTTACAAAAGAACCTAACTTATTACAAATATATAAAACAACCTCACCAAAGGAGGTGGGGGAAAAGGTGCTGACCTAAGTAATTTTGAAATGAAATGTGTCTGTAAGACTAAAGGCTAAAGAAACTGTACATGAGCACTGTACTCTAGTTGATAATTTTCCCTTGTGGGGGTATGGCTTAACAGCTCAGATACTGATATATATGTGCACATGTATACTGGAGCTGAACAGTCTAGTAAATGGATGGCAGATGGTAGAAGCCAGTGTCTCACTGCTGGAGTAAAAGTTTACAGGCACGAAAGGGGAGAGGGCTAAAATGTTTCATGTGCTGATGGATCCAAGTTGGAAATATCAGTAAGGACTCAGTATTGATATTTCTAATGATATTTAACTTAATAAGCATTGAGATATATGTAGAAATACATAGATGTATATATATATTGATATACACACATGTCTTCCCTTGCTTTTTCAGCTGAGAAAGCATACAAACAGAGGCACTCCAGTAGTGATTAACATGCCAAGCTCCCAGATCTTGGTTTGTAATATGACTCTTCAGAAATGCCTGGCTTTTTTTTTTTTTCAAGGATAGGGACAGGAAATAAGAGAGGAGCTTGGCATCTTGCAAGGCCTGAAAGTAAGGAAGTTCTCAAACAAAAACCCATCATATGGGATAGAAGCCAATTGAAAGAGCTCCCAGTGGCAAAGCTGGAATGATCTGAGCAAGAAAATAAACAAAAGAATATCAGATTGAAACTCACAGTATAAAAACAAAACAAAATAAAACAACAACAACAAAACTCTATCAGCTCATACTGAAACAAGTAAATGATTAGATTGTTAAATGAAGGTTCAGTTAGAGATAAATCTCCTATATAGTAGAATCCCAAAAAATTTATGTAGGTACTCTATTCTCAGGGGTTGCATAATTTTCCATTCCATAAGTATGAATTTCACATAGTGACTTCCTTCCAGAGCACAATGTGGAAAAGAGCGATAGGAAGGGAATAACATGACAGCACCAAAACCTGGCAAAGGCTACTTCAGCCCAGTAATTAAGGTCAACATAAGTCATGTTGATTGTATGTACCCTTGATGTGAGATGGAAATGAACTTTACCTCTGTGATCTCCTTTGCCAAAACACATAATCCTGGGCTAATCATAGAAACCATCAGACAAATATCACTGAGGAATATTCAACAAAATAACTGGGCAGATCTTTTGAAAACTATCAAGGGCATTAAAAACAAGGACAGTCTGAGTAATTGTCATGGCCAAGATGGTGCTTAAGGGGGCAAGACAATCAAATGCAGAGAGGTATCTGGATCATATCCTGGAAGACAAAAGAGATATTGAATAAAAACTAAGGAGATCTGAATAAAACCTAGACTTCAGTTAATAATAATGTTTCAATATTGGTTCATTAACTGTGACATATGTACCTTGTTAGATGGTACTATAAAGGGAAGCTAGGTGGGGAGTATATGAGAACTTTCTGTACTATTTTCATAATTTTTCTATAAATCTAAACTGTTCTAAAAGAAAAATTTTATTTAAAAACAGTTGGGCACTCCTCCCTTTTTCTCCATTGCCCCACATGTCAATTCTATTAGCAAGCATAGTCATGTCTGTCTCCCAGGAGCTCATGCCTATTTCCACACATGCATGTCTCAGTCTATACCCACTAGATACAAGAGCTTCAAGGAAGCATTGAAGGCTGACACTCTATGAGTGGCATGCCAGCCCAAGGTTGGGGGGGAGGAAATAACAAAGCATGTAAGTGATGCCAGGAAAAAAATCGTATAAATGGTGCATTATGTTGTGTCAAAATAATAGCCACTAAGAATCAGAGCAATTGCTTGCAGCAGTGAAACCATATCTCACTTCAGATTATGAAAGGGAGAAAAGGGGTTCTGAAGTGGCTCAGCCAGCTGAGTGTCTGACTGTTGACTTCAGCTCAGATCAATTGTCTTGGGGTTCCAATATTGAGCCCTGGGTTCTGCTTGAGTGTCTTGCCCTCTCCCTCTGTCCCTCCCCCTGCTTGTGCTCTCGTTCTCTCTCTCTCTCTTTCTCTCTCTCAAATAAATAAATAAATCAATCTTAAAAAGAAAAAAGATAGGGACAAAGAAGGGGAGTTTTAACTTACTAGCTTTATCTTACCTCATATTTCCCATTTTTAAAGTTTTGTGTGGGTATGATCATTTATTTGACCACTATGACACTACTCAAAAACACAGATCTCTTGCCACTGGAGTGACATTTCATCCCAGTCAAGGTAGAACAGTAATATAATAGGAATGCGATACCTATAATAGGAATGCGAGAGAAGAGGGCAGTTGAGGGACATACAGAAGGCATGTGAGTAGTGGTGTGCAGAACCAATTCACGATGGCTCCGAGAGCTGCTTCTGCATATCCCTTCCGGTTACATCTCAGGATTATTGTACTTATGGCTTGAGTATATCCATAGTTGGAACATTTACAGCACAAAAATAGGTACCATCACACATCAAGGTTTGCTTGACTTATTACAGAGCCCAATTACCAGCACACCACAGCCAGAAAGGTTTGCATCCAAGGAAGAACCCCCCTCTGATAATGAGTGTCTCTACTACTCCTGCTTCAGTTCAAGACCTGTATGCCTTTTGCCTAGACTCTAGTAAGAGCTTCCTGTATGTTCTGCTTTCTTTCTCTCTTGCTTCGTACATTTGATTCTCCAAACAGCCAATGATATTGTTAAAACATCTATTAGAATATGCAACTCCCTGTTTACTACCAGTCAGTGGCCCCTCATTTAGAATGAAATATAAATAACCTTGAAAGTTTTCAAAGTAATCTGGTACCTGCCTACCTCTCTGGGAGCATTTCTACCCCATGACCTATAAGTTTCACTGGCTTTCTCTGTTCTTCAAATGTCTCAAGATATTTCCAACTTTGGGACAGTGAGTCTGCTGTTAATGCTATATAAAAGACTCTTCAGGTGGCTGGCTTACTTTTGTCACTGGGACCATATCTCAACTGTCTCCAGCTTTGTAAGGAATTTCTTAATCACAGAGGCTCAAATACTCCTCCTCCCTCTTTCTTTGTCTCATTACCTGATTTATTTTCTTCCGGTATTTCTCCACTCTTAAATTAACATTTTAGTTCTTCTTACTGTTTTTATGTTTGTTTTCTTTTGTTTCACCCACACAGGACACACCCCCAACTGGAATGTCAGATCCATTTCAAAAATGATCCTGTCTCTTATACCTCCATTGCCTAAAATAATGCCTGGGATAGAGTAGGCATTTAATAAACTCCCCCCCCGCCATGAATGTAGAATGAGTATGTGTGGGGGTGGGATGGTGGTAGAGCTCAGACCTACCTGCTGATTTCACAAACTGCTGAGAATTGCTTAGACCAGCCAGGAGTACCTTGCACTCAGTTCAAATAGGCACCTCTCTTAGTAAGTACTGAGGCAGTATTTGGTCCTGCGTCTATGTGAATTAGGCACTCAGCTTTATATCAACGCATACCAATACAAGAAAGAAATGAGGCACTGCCAGTTCCTTAGCTGGAAGTCACAAATTATGGAAGTCAAAATTTATTTAATAAGGAATGAAAAGCATGAAATTAGAAAATGGACTTGCTATACTCATAAAATTTTAAAGTGAAACAATTAAAACAAACCAAAGGTCTCTTAATATCACTTCTAATTATCCAGATGTTCTTCATTAGAACCACAGTGCTTATAACACAAAGGATTTATTATTTCCTAGTGATGGTATGATAAAGGCAATCCCTTCCTAAATTGTTGGTAGAATTGTATAATTCTTCTGAAAGAGCATGTGGCTAATAATTTTCCAGCTCTTTATGAATTCATAGTAATATTACTTAAGTAAACACTTTTCTGGACTTTCTTTAAAAAAAAGATAAAAAATATGAGGCTTATGTTGGAGTGAGAGGTTTATGCATGGATGTATTTCTAATAGCATTATTGATAACAGAAAAAAATGACAAAAAATTATAGTTCAGGCTAAGCACCTTATGGTTCATAAATGTGACAGAATATTGGTCTGCTCTAGTTCTATAAAAATTAAATCACATTATTAAATTTTATAGCATAATGATAAAAGCAATTGTATGAAGAAGGATGAAGGTATTATGGGTAATTATGTTTCTTTTATCTCCTTTCTAATTCATTTAACTTGGTGAGTACTATTCTAACTTGAAATCTGTATTTATAATAAAATATCAGTTTCTTTTTAGAGCCTTTGTAAGTATTATCTTTCTGCAGTTTATAGAATCGAAGAGTTAATAGTTTAACTCATTAGGTTCATTAAGAAAATTATTGCATAGACATTAAGTTTAGTTAGATCTTTAGTTGGTAGGAAATTTTATTCAGGACAATATTATTCTCTGGAAATAGGAAAAATGTGTGTGTGTGTGTGTGTGTGTGTGTGTGTGTGTGTGTTAGTTTAACCTTACCACAATAGCTGTGTGATCTTGGTGTAATCACTATACCATCAATATATACATTTAGTTGGGGAACTGTATTAACTCTAAGATTTCACAAAACAAAAGCTGATGTTCCAGGTAGATATGAAATATTAACATAGCTACATCTGAGACTGTAGTTAGAATGTCCTCAAAGCAAAGAGGCAAAGAATTTAGAACAGTGATTACTTTGGTGAATATTATGATTCACCAGGACTCTATTTTAGCCATGAAAGATACATGTTCTTATTTTTCCTCCCCATTAACATGAAATATCTTAGTACACTTACTTTTTCATATGCTAACACTCTCATCCCTTGTGTTTTCCAACCACCCAATGTTATACAATATAATAGTTTATAATTGTACACCACTGTAAAGAGTACAGGCTCTAAGTTAAGTAAGGTCTGAGTTGAAGTATTGGTTCCATCAATGAATAGTTTATGCATACTTAGATGAAGAATTTGTGTCTGCTATGTCTGAATTTCTTAATAAAATAAAATAAGGAATTTCTTAATTACAAAGGCTCAAACAATATTCAATACTCAAAAAAACAAAATAAAATCCAGAGATGATGTCTATTGGGCAAGACTGAAGAAGAATAGTAAAGTGGCTGGCATGCAGAAAGTATTCAAAATGTCAGTTGCCCCTTTCCCAGTATCACCTACTGCCTAACTGTGTACAAACTATCTCATATTCTCCTAAGATCAGTGACCATATCATGTAGAGTAACACAGAGCACAATTATTTGTATTCATTACATCATCTACAACAATGCCTTGAGCATCATAAGCACTGTCTAAATATTTGTGGATGGATTTACTGACCATGAGATTCCTTTTATGGTCACAAAGAGGCCTGTATAAATCAAAAATATTTTCTTTGCCTTTTCCCTTTTCTGAGTGTTACTTTTTCTCAAAACTTATACTAATTAAAAGTCTATTAATCAACATATTCTATTTAACTGGATGGTAGATTGTTCTGTTTAATCAGGGTAATCAAACAAAGGACACAGTTGACGTTGCTGTTCTATTCAACGCAAATATCGTTACAAAGCATGCACAGAAATAATATCATATGCATTTCTTAAATAGAAACAGATAGATGCGCTGGCTTTGAGTAAAGCTACTATCATATTATTGCCTGTCAAAATTGTACAAAATCATATTAAGGACATTATTACTTTGAGAATTATCATCATTTTCAAAAGGTATGTATTTATTTTTTTAAGATTTTATTTACTTGAGAGAGATTGAGCAGGGCGAGGGATATAGGGAGAGAAAAAGCAGACTCCACACTGAGCAGGGAGCCCAACATCAAGGCCTGGCTTGATCCCAGTACATGGGGCTCGATTTCAGGACCCTGAGATCATAACTGATCTGAGCTAAAGGTAAATGCTTAATCCACAGAGCCACCCTCAAAAGGTATGTATTTAAATGTGCCTCATATCACCAAGAGATTTTACCTCTATAGTAACTGAGCAAAGGGTCACAGTTGCATTAATCTGAGGGAAAATATTTATGTGTCATTATTTGGATGGAAACTCTTCTCTCTGATAGCAGCTCACTGAGGTGATTGACAGTCTCATCTTCAGCCCACTATGAATGGAGAGCATTGGGTAAAGAAATAATTTCTGCAATAAGACTGGTATGTTCCTGAAGTCATTTTCTGACTGCTCCCAACATGCACTGGCTCTGCAATCCAACGTGTACACAGGCTTTGGCTGTGGTTGGAATTCTGGCTCATGGGCTGCCATTATTGTGATAGCCATTTATCATAGAAGCAAAATCATGTGTGAGGTTGTCTTCTTCCCAAATGGATGGGGATGTTATTAAAATCAACCTGACCAGTAGCTCCCTCTCATTCTCTGTACCTTCAACATCTCTCACATCCATTCAAGAGAACTACTAAATTGCTTTGAAGAAAAGTAAAAGTTAATAAAAAGCCATTACTCTAACAATGATTGATATGAACTTTATATTTATTTTGGATCTTAACTTACTGATGCTGTTGATCCTGTATTCAATTACATTTCAGTTATATTGTTAATGATCTCTTATAAATCATTTTACAGAGTCCACAGATTAAATGTACAACGTTATCATGACTTTTTACTATTTTTAAAAATATTTTATTTATTTATTTGACAGACAGAGATCACAAGTAGGCAGAGAGGCAGGCAGAGAGAGACAGGGAAGCAGGCTTCCTGCTGAGCAGAGAGCCCGACATAGGGCTTGATCCCAGGACCCTGAGATCATGACCTAGCCGAAGGCAGAGGCTCAGCCCACTGAGCCACCCAGGTGCCCCAATGACTTTATACTATTTAAGATTTTTATTTCACTCAAATATTTTTTCCAGATTTATGCACATAAAAATTCACATAGTAACATTATAGCTGTCATTTTCCAATCAAAATTGAATTTTGGTCAGCAAGACAACAAATATTTGTTGAACACCAACTACATGGAAATATTATGTTGAATATTCAGGAGAAGTAATTATGAATAAGTTAAGATTCCTGGCCTCAAAAAATCTATACTCTGGATAGTGCTGTGGTGATTTTACTTAATTTCTTCTGTGAATATACCATTTATATTATCTTAAAGGTAGTGGTGAAAATAACATTTATTGAGCATTTTGTATGTGCCAAGTGCTGACTTCTGAAATCAGAATAGTATGATAGAGTGCATGGGTGATGGGACCAAGTATTTAACTTAAAATATTAATTCTGGGATTTAGTACCTCTGTGGTTTAGAATAAATCAGTCTTCTGGAGCTTCATTTGCAAGACAAAAAACAAACAAACAAAAAACCCCCCCAAAACCCACAAACCTATAGTGGTGAAAAATGGCTTTCATTGTTGTAAAGACTAGAGATAATATACATAAAGCAACTGGAGTATAATATTATAATATAAATGGTTATTATTTTCGTATCATTATACATATGCTGGTATCATTTAATTTTCAGTGAAAAGAAAAAATCCTAAAATATAGATATTATCCTTAATAGCAGACAATGAAACTAAGGCAGAATTAATTTCAATATCTGTCTAATTTATCCACATAAGGAGAAACTGGTTCTCAATTTACATCCTCTCACTTAAACCCAGTTGTGTCTGTTACAACATGCTGGTCTGAGGGTAATGAGTGCTAGAAGTTGCTTGCTTGGGTAATTCAGTCAATCCAAGACTGCTGAGGCTTACCAGGTACAGTGGAGGAGACCATGGCCCCCATCAAAACAGTACCAATGACCGAGGTTGTGCAGACTGGGGTTTAAATCAACAAGAATTGGGATGCTTGTGAATGTGAAGCTGAGGGACTTGCTTCAAAGGATAGATGTACCATGGCAGAAAGATCTTGGTACAGTTGTGCCTGGACTCACAGTTCTGAGTTAATGCAAGAAATGCTGGAACAAAATATAGCTTGAAATTAAAGTGCAGCACATGTATATTTGGGTAGTAGGTGCATGGAGGGAGATGTCCTGGTTGGCCCCAGGAAATATGTGAAAAGCAAGAATTTGGACAGGAAGCTTCAGCGGAAGTTTAAAAATATGCAGAGGAGTTAGGACAGAGCAGTTAAATAAATATGTGAAGAACCATGACATAAGATAAGGGGAAAGATTATGCCCCACCTAAACTCACTCAGATTTTAAAATTAAGGAGATAAAAGCCTAAATATAGTAGAGAGACATTAAAAAACTAAATATAAAAGCATGCCAACTTCTCCCAGCTAGCTCACAGGACATTAACCTTGATGCCATAGCAAAATTCCAGATAGAAAGGTGTGACAGGAAACTCACCACGGCCTCCTGGATGACTCAGTTAGTTAAACATCGACTCTTGGTTTTGACTCATGTCTTGATCTCAGGGTCACAGGATTGAGCCCCAAGTTGGGCTCTGCACTCTGCATGGAATCTGCTTGAGATTCTCTTTTCCTCTTTCTCTGACCCTCCTGCTCATGTTCACTCCCTCCCTTTCTCTCTCTCTTCCATTAAAAATAAATAAATAAATAAATAAATAAATAAATAAATATTTAAAAGGAAAAAGAAACACACAGGATTAGATCTCAGAGGACACAGACTAGAGGCAGCAGACTATTTCCAGTACATGAGGTATTCTCAACGTAAAGTAGGTTTTATTTTTAATGGCTCAGGGCATGGTGCATTGGGTAATGTGTGTGTGTGTGTGTGTGTGTGTGTGTGAGAGAAGGGCCAAGAAAGTAAACCTGAAATTCACTGATTCCTGTCACCTGCAACTGAGTCAAGTAAGAGAATTCAGGACAAATATAGAAATAAGGAGTGGAATGGTGACTCCCATGAGTCTTTCTATTGCATTTATGGAATTACTGTAATGAAAAAAAATATGTAATACATGTACATCTTTTATATTACATATGTGATATACAAATGCACATATATGTGTGTATATATGTTGGTATATGTACATATATATTTTACCAAATGAAGTGGAAAATGGAGGGGGAATGTTGATGAGCAATTATAGTAATATTGAGTCAACAGATAAGGAATAAGCAATAACAGTTTCTGGAAGCCATACATGCAAAAAATTAGACTTGTCATTTCAGGAATTACTCCATAAGATTTATTGCATACATACAATGTTCTTCAAATATATGAATAATAGCAATTTAAAATTTTAGTATATTGTACCTTAAATAAATACATTACAAGATAAAATTCTTAATTGGGTACATAAGAATGTAATAGAATGTAGGCAGATCATGTGTATTTCTCCATTTACCAAATTTTGGAGGACAATTTGATGAAAGCCAACAAACTTGTAGATTGAGTATTTTATATTTTATAACTTGAATCAAATAAGTATTCTGAGGCAATAAATATTCGTGTTTCTGCTTTATAACTTATATAGTCACCTGTGTAATTCCAAGGACATAGAAAACTGTACAGATTATCTCTTTATATAACTCTAGCTTTCATAAAGGCACTAGCGTATGATTTATTTATATGCCTATCTTGACTACAAGTTTCGTGAGGGTAGCAGTGAGACTTGGCAGCACCTCTTGGCTCACTAGGAGTTTTCCTGGGGCATGAACAGATGAATGATACTGAAAGAATTCAGAATATGCATCCCAAAATATGACACATTGTCATATTGATTATTTTGAGTCAAAGCATTTGAAACATTGTAGATAATACAAAGGCGATAAAATTCCCATGTGAAAGTGTCTTTCTTGTGTCAGGAGGAAGGAACATTCTTAGTACCAGAGATGGCTAGTAGAGGCTGAGAAAATCTGTGAAAAAAAAACCTGTTAAAATAACTCTTAGCTTCCTTTAGTGTCCCCTACGTTTCAGTTACTTTCCCATATTTTCTCGTCTTTGTTCAAGCTAGTATGTAATCACTTAGGCCTAGTCACTTCTTTGCGTCTTCCTTTTTCTTGTGAGGGCTCCCATGCACAATAAATAATATCTGTATGCTCTTCTCCTGTTAATCTGTCTTGCCAGTCCCAGCCAAAGACACTAGGAGTGTGAAGGAATATTTTATCTTCTCTGCAATCTAAAACAGAAAGTCCTGAAATAGTTTCCAGGATATATGACAACTTAATATATACTAAAGATAGAATCTCAAGTTATTGGGGTAAAGGAATTTTATATTTTGAAGATTTTATGTATTTATGTATGTATGTATGTATCCATGTATTTGAGAGAAAGAGAGCACATGAGTGGAGTGGGAGGGACAGAGGAAGAGGGAGAGCAGGCTCCCTGCTGGGTAGGGAGTCAACATGGGGCTCAATCCTAGGACCCCAAGGTCATGACCTGAGCCAAAGGCAGATGCTCAACTGACTGAGCCACCCAGGTGCTCCTGGGTAGAGTGATTTTTTTTTTTTTTAAATAAAGGGTATTGTAACAATGGGATTGGCTTAGAAGATAAAAGCAAAACAAAATTGGTTTTAAATGTCACATAATATATCAAAATAAATTCCAATTGTATTGAATATTTAAAGTTAAGCCAAACCAGAGGAGCCTGGTTGGCTCAGCTGGTTAAGTGGTGGACTTGTGATTTTGGCTCAGGTCATGATCTCAGGGTCTTGAAATGGAGCCCCAGCTGAGCTCCATACTCAGTGTGGAGTCATAGGCTTGAGATTCTTTCGTTCCCTCTCCCTAGGACCCTCCCCCTCCTCTCTCGCTTTCTAAAATAAATAAATAAATTTTTTAAAAAATGAAAAATAAAGTTAAACCAAAACAAATCACAAAGCAAACACTGGAAGAAAACACAAGTGTGTTCTTTTATAAGTTGGGAGTGTGGAACTCCCTGGTTGTGACTCAAAACAAAGAGGCCACTGAAAAGCTTGATAAATTTTACTCTACAAAGATCAAAATGTTACTTTTGCATGGGAAGTTTACCATGAGCAAACTGAAAAAAATCAATTACATGCAAAAATTTCACTATGCAGGGGCTCTTGAGTGGCTCTGTTGGTTGGGCATCCTACTCTGGATTTCACTCCAGGTCATGATCTCAGGGTCCTGAGAGCTTGCCCCTTGTCCGGCTCCATGCTGAGCATGGAGTCTGCTTAAGATTCTATCTCTCTGCCCCCCACCCCCCGCGCTTGCTCTCTCTTTCTCTAAAAAATAATAATAATAATAAAAGTAAAAATAAAAGTAAAAACTAAATAAATAAAAAGCTTTTAAAAAAGATTCTCTCTCTCCCTTTCCCTCTGCCCCCTGCCCTCCCAGCTGGAGTTTGCTCTTGGTTTCTCTCTCTCTCTCTCTTTCTCAAAAAAACAAAACAAAAACAAAAACAAACAAAAAAAAGAATCAGTTTCTTTTGTCTTTAAAATATGACTCTTCTTTCTTGGTTGTTTCAAAGTTCAGGAAACCTGGGGGAAAGATGGAATAGCACCATTTTCAATTTTTCTCATCAGACTGTTTAAAAACTAGTTTTCTGGAACAAAGATTGTCCTTCCATGTGGCCAAATTTTATAATTGTGATCTTAAAATAATTATAATATAAACATTCGTACTTAAATTTACTAAATTACCAACAACAGAAAAGGGTTAAGAAGAAATTTCCTGTAGATACGCAGTAGATTACATAGTACAAATGCTGTGTTCTTCCCATCATTATGGAAAATGTCATTTTAATTTTTTTTTTTTAGATTTTATTTATTTATTTGTCAGAGAGAGAGAGAGAGAATGAGCAAGCACAGGCAGACAGAGTGGCAGGCAGAGGCAGAGGGAGAAGCAGGCTCCCCGCCGACCAAGGAGCCTGATGTGGGACTTGATCCCAGAACGCTGGGATCATGACCTGAGCCGAAGGCAGCCGCTTAACCAACTGAGCCACCCAGGCGTCCCTGTCCTTTTAAATTTTAATGCTCTTTCCAACATTGAAATATAAAATACAACCATTGAGATAAGATGAGTTTTGTTTTAAAGCAAGTCAACATTCTTGGTAGAGGGAATACGTAATGCAATATATGTAATTTGCCTTGCAAAAATCATCAGACAAAGAGATATAAAAATATTTACAGAAATGTTTAAGGCCCAGAACACTTATTGGACAGAGTTAAGCATAGAGGCATAGATTCCCCAGACACGCAAATGTCTTCTCCCAACATAAAAAATCATAGCTGCTCTTATACATGCAATGTAAATAAAATGGTAAAAAATTTGAATTTGGTTTTGAAGGACCCTGAAGATAAACTCAGTGCATAGATGAGGACAGGGTACACTTGGCCTTTATGAAAGAGATTCAATGTGCCAGTTCTCTTGAGACTATGCCGGAGGGATCAGCTATGTCAACCTCATACTCAAAATGGTCTGCGTGTTTATCAAGACGATTTTTTTCCTTCCTCTTCAGCAGCTAGACTGGGAGCTGGAGCCATATGGTCAGTGACTCACAAGGAAGGCAAAGAAAGGGAGATTTGGGATACAAGAGTAGCATTGATCAAACTAGACAAAAACACAACTGTGCAAAATTACAAAAAAAACAAACAATTCTTTCACCATGTTTTTGGTGCGGCTATACTAATGGACATCCTCACGTCATACGAGACACACTGTATTTATTTTTCTGATGGATTTCCCTATAATCTGTTTCAGATTATCTTGGTTTAGAGAAATACTTTTTTTTTCCAAGATTGGGGACCACCAAGGAACTGCATAGGCACACATGTAAAATATCATTCCTTTGGTCCTGAGTTTAGAATATTCTTTAACTCAGTTCTTTCTACCTAAAGACAAACACACATCTACTTCCCTTACCCCTCCTCCTCCTAAAAAACTCTTCTAAATAACTTTGGGTCAACATGATGAAAATTCACTGAGGTACAAAGTTAATCTAACATTGCCAGAACAGGTTCACATTTTGGCAATTCTTATGATGATTTCTGCATGTCTGTACTACTCACAATGCCCCACATATTAACATTAAAAAGGCTTTGTCTGTATTACAGTGACCCAGAGCAAAGAGAGAGGCTGCCTTTTTCTCATAGATGATGGTGCTTGCAAATGTTTCTCATATCTCTAGTGACTGATACACTTGACAACTTTCTGGGACAATTTGTTAGGGTTAGTTCTGCTTATTTTGGTCCTAACATAGACGGAAGCAGGGAAAAATAACCATTTTGAGTACAAAGTTTTTGTTAGAAACTGTACTAAGTGTAGATAAAATTCATTTTAGTGAAATTTTATGAATATCCCCAAATCAAGTAACTTGCCAACAACTACCTATACAGTACCTGGCATATCACTTAGGATTAGAGCCTCAACTCTATGTTTACCAAGTCTATACATGAACTTCCTACTTTCTTAGAACAAGTATGGGGACTACAGATTTTTTTTTGTGCCACATGAGACATTATATACATATTTTAGGACTTCAATAATTGGTTATTTTCTTCAAGTAAGTTAAGTGAAGATTTTTGAGCAATGAAATGCCGGCATTTTATTTGAATCAATGATTCAGTCATGATTCTTTCTCTACAACACCCTTCTCTATTCATCACTACACTTGATCTTAAGTCTGTGTATGTTATTTAATATGTTTGTGTACAATAATGGTGACATATTATTGTCATGTTATTAAACAAAGTGCTGATAACTAGAAAGGAAAATGAGTAGCTGTCCAAAAATATTCTCTCAACGTAGACAGTTCAATATTTTACACCTGAATGGAGTAGCCATGTGGCTCCTCAATGTAATTGCTCCCCAACACATGACAAAATGGACATGCTGTAAGCGATACCATGAAATCATTGCCATGTCCTTAGAAAGGCAATAACTTTAAAATTATATGAGATTTTCATTTTTCAAAATTGCTTATTTTCCTGTTATCAGTGAAAGTGAAAAGTCATATAAAACCACACTTAAAAATTCTATTACTGGATTGGAGTGGATGGCATCCGTACCCAAGGGAACCTTTGCGTGTGTAAAAGGTTTCATCAATAATCAAACAACTCAGAAAGAAGAGTAGAACCCAGAGAGATAATGGGGATGAAAATGAGCAGATCCAGGACCTTCTCAGTGCCTTTCCAGGACCTACTCAGTGCTTTCCCTTGACCATAGTCACTTTATCAGTCTGGGTCAAGTGGACCTAAATCAAGAAAAAGAAGAAGAAATAGGGTTTAACACTGAAGGGAACAACATCCTTCATTTACTTTAAAACAGATAGGCTTACGACAAGACAGATTTTTGTGATTTTTGCCAAATTTGGAAACAATTCACTGCAATATGTGCATAATCAGAAAAAAATCTACTAATAAAAATAGTATTTACTGATGCTCTCAAGCCAGCTGTGTTTTCTGTGAATTTCACTCAGTTTCCACATGGAATTGCTTTAATGGTAAGGATAATGAAGGTATTTTCTTCCCAAAAGATACCCAAAGGATACTACCCATAGGAATCATTTCGTTCAACACTGAATTCTGCAATGGGAAGCAGCAGCTGTGAAAGTGTTGTCCAGCTGCTCTGTGAAACCCGGTGTGGTAGAAGATGATTTATCAAGACATGACAGATTTTCTTATTAAGATTTGGCTGACAGTGTTAAGCAAAGCAGCTAGACATAATCACCCTCCAAAATCACCAATGTGGAGAGTGAAAAAAAAAATTTTAACAGACTCCAGAAAATAGGAAGTAAGATTGAAGATGTTGAGATATAGATAGATGGGTAAAGCCTGTAGTTTTCCAGTTGATGTGTGTTTCTATCACTATGGTGATAGGGAAGCATCTCACTAATGATCTCAGTTCCAAATATGCAGATTTGACAGTGTCCCTGTAAGTAAACTATGGGCTCTGGGACACATTCTGGTTTCAAATTCTAACATTAATACAGGCCCCAAACAAATTTATTGGAGAAACAACACAGCCCATGACTTGCAAATCCTTAATGACATGCTTCATAAGTATGTGGAAACACTTGACTTTCAGCCCATACACCGTGAAATGAAACATAGAGATACGCCTACCATGAACAGCTTAATCACGTACTTCAGCTGTAAGATGGCTTGGTGATTTAGAATCATGACTTTCAAATTAGCTTAAGACACAAATGTTGTGGATTATAAGAAATGTGGAATAAGAAAAAAATGACAAGGTGGCTCATCATGGGTGGTGACAGGGAAAGATCCTCTGAGATCAGTCCTAGAGGATAGAGCTTCCAATCAACCTAGCCCTTTGGCCAACTTAGACACCTTATTGAACACCACCTAGACTCCTATCATTTAGAAAGACAAAAGTGCTTTTCATTTAGAAATATAACCGGCCAGCATCCCAAGTAACTCATAGTTTTGTGAGTTAAGGTTTTCTTTTGACCTCCATATACCCCCAACTTGGTTCTGAAAGAGCCAACATCCCAAAGCACAGCAGGTACAAACAAAGAAATGCCTCATGATATTTCTTTTGAGACACTGTCTAGTCTTTCTAGCCAAAAGATTAGGAAAGGGGCAGCCTAGCAAGGCAGGCAATTTTAGACAAAATCTTCTCTACTCCAGCCAAAAACCATAAAGGAAAACAAAATAAAACAAAACAACCCTGCAGTCCAGGCCCCCACTCCAATTTTTACCAGCAAAAGCCATTGGGGAGCCTAACCTTCCAGCCTGCATACAGGGCATCGTGTCTGTCTCGCCCATCATTGTGTCCCCCACACAAGAATTGTACCCGGCATATAATGAGCACTTGATAAATACTAAGTGAATTAACATGTAGAAAAGAAATACTTTTTATTCAATAATAATCACAATAAAATTACTAGCAAAAAAGCAACAAAGATTTGTTAGATCACATATTTCACTATGAATCAAGAAATGCTTTTTTCCCCTGGATTAATGATACATATTTCATGAACTAAACAAAACAATATATTAAAGCTTTTGGCATAATTGATATCATTTCTAAATGAGGATGTTGATGTGCAAAATTTAAATAACTGCCACTAGATCACACCTGTAGAATGCTGAGTAGAACCTTAGCCTGTATGACTGGGGAGTTGTAATTAGGTTTTATTCAGTGTCTCCCAAAAGGGAATTCACAGACCAGTGCTGGTCATCTGCGTAAAGTCATATGAAGATCTTTTTAATAACGAAGTTCCCTGGACTCTTCACTCACAAATTAAAATTTAGGAATAAATTTTGAGGCAATTTTGTAGCTTTTTGGATGACTCTGATGCCAAGTTAGGTGACTGAATTAGAGCTTGGCAAAGAGACAAAACCAGTGGGAGATAAATGTATGTGTGTATGTATTTATACATACACACACATACACACACACACACACACACACATATATACACACTCACACTAAAGAGATTTATAATAAGGATAGAGGCTAATAAGTCCAAAGATGTGTAATTGGCATTCTGGAGAACCAGGAGACCTGATGTGTGATTCAAAGGCCTGTGACCCAACAGTATAGTTCCAGTCCATGTCTGAAGGTCTGAGGACCAAGAGAGCCAATGCTGTAAATTCCAGTCTGAAAGCCAGCAAGCTTGAGACCAAAGAGAGTTGACTTTTTAGCTGAAGTTAAAAGATGGGAAAAGACCAATGTCCAGTTCATCCATCAAGCAGGAGGTATTCTTCTTTTTTTTTTTTTTAAAGATTTTATTTATTTGACAGACAGAAATCACAAGTAGGCAGAAAGGCAGGCAGAGAGAGAGAGGAGGAAGCAGGCTCCTTGCTGAGCAGAGAGCCCGATGTGGGGCTCGATCCCAGGACCCCGGGATCATGACCTGAGCTGAAGGCAGAGGCCTTAACCCGCTGAGCCACCCAGGCGCCCCAGGAGGCATTCTTCTTACTCAGACTTGTTTTATTCAGGTTTTCAACTGATTGGGTGAGGCCCACCCAGATTAAGAAGGGTAATCTACTTTACTCAAGTGTTTGAAATGTTAATCTCATCCACAAACACCCTTGTAGACACACCCAGTTTGGCCAACTGTCTGGGCAATCTGTGGCCTGGTCAAAGTAGACACATAAAATTCACCACCACAGTCAGGAAAAATATAAAAAGTATGTTTTACTATTATTATACAATTAGTATTTGCCAGACATTTTGATAACTATTTTACATAGATCATATTTCAGAATAATTCAGCCAGCTAAGTATTATTACCATCCACATTTTACAGGTGAGAAACTGAAGTCAGACAAGAAAACAACATACTTAATTTTAATGGCCGGTGAAAGATACAACAAAGATTTAAAGGTACACTGTTAATCTTTATGCTGTATTACTTTATGATACCACCAAGTTGCTTCCAAATTTCATACGCTCTTTGGTGGGAGGCATGGAAGGATTACCATTTTCTTTTTGATTATGAATAAATATATAATCATAATTCTAGTAGGACACAACTGGTACACTGAAATTGAGTAAGAGGATAATTTAATGTTTATTATAAGGGGAAAAACAAGAGATAATTTAATGGTTATTGTAAAGGAAACAACAACAACAATAGAACTATTTCTTTTCGCTGGGCCAGAGGGATTAAGTAGTTGAGGGCTTATTGGAAATTAAGAAACCTGTGTGGAGGGGGTAGTCTGACCATAACTCTATCCTCTGGTGGAAGAAAGCACTAGGAATAGTGACTTGCAGCGTGGGGGTGAGAGAAGTACACATCAAGCTCTTATTCTCCTTTCTCTAATCCTCCATTGGTGCTGCTCTGCATGATCTGAACCCAAAAGGAAAGCAGGAGGCAGAGGATCCCATTGGTGAAGTCCACACAGACGAGCCTCCTGGGACACAGAGTGAGTTGGAAAATGGCAGAGAGGAAATCAAGAAGGCGCACAAGGGATGCTGAGAAAAGGAAGGTAACCCTTCTATTGAAAGCTAGCCTGGTATCAGTGAGGTGGAGAAGAAATCAGATGATCAGAAACACCCTAGGAATATTTAAAAAACAAAATGAAACAAAACAAACAAACAACAACAACAAAACACCAGGTGGTTAGGCAACTGCACCCTTACCCAGAGAAAATGAAGGCATTGGCTGCACATAGATTCAGTTAACTGAATCATCATGACAGCCAAGCTGAATGCCAATGCTCAGTGTTTTGTGCATGGCTTCTGTATGATGGGATGCAAATGTCCTGCTCCCTGATCCTGATCCATTTCTTTGGGGGCAACAAATGGAGACATCTGACCATGAATCATTCTTACTTGGCCTGCCCTTTATTACATGGCAGCTGCCAGTTCTCAGCAGAGCTCTTTAGAGTAAATATAGAACCTCATTCAGACAAATTCTAATCTTTCTTGAGATATTATCTAATTTTATATAAACAATATACAGTATGTAAAGGTATAGATTCAGCCCATATATTTTCCCATTTATATTCTACTTAAAGAGTCTTTTAATAATAATAGGCAAACTTAAAAACATAAAGACAAATATGTTTTTCAGTTGGTAGTTGCAAGGTAACCATTTATGCTAGTTAGGAAGCTTTTAAATTAAGAGATACTTAAAATGACATTAACTCCAATTACGTTAGCCTCTTCAGTTTTGATACTTTTCATTAACAACAGTGTTATTTCAGCATTTATTCAGTGTCAGCTAAATATCTGTAGGCACTAGGCACTATTGTCCACACTGGGAAAATAGCAGTATACATCCCAGAGAGAGAGAGAGAAAGAGAAAGAACAGAGGTGGGAAGAAATGCGTCCAAGAGATAGCAGGACAGCCAGCGTGGCCATGGTGCATGTAACCCAGGAGGAGAGTCTTAGAGATGTGGTTGAGACAGGCAAAAGCCAGATCCTACTGGGATCCTGGGACTGTGATAAGGACTCTGGTCGTAGGTGATGGGAAGGCACTCAAGGCCTCTGAGTGAGTAAGTGTGCTCACAGTTATATTTTTAAAGCAACTTTCCAGTTGCTGTGTGGAGTATAGCGGGGACAAAAGAGGAATCAGGAAAACCTAAAGCAGTGTTCCCCAATTAATTAAAACCAGAGCCAAGATTAGAAGCCAACTATGCTTAGGAAAAATGCCTGCCATCATTATTCTAAATTCCTTCCCACACTACAGGGTTTGACCCATCCTTTGGTTTCCTGAACAAACCAAATATTTGCCTGCCATCAGAACAAGTGTAAACACAAACCTCTTCATTAGAAGCATCTGTGTTGTAAACACGTTTGAAAAAAAAATGATGATTTTCTTTCCTTCTTAAAAGGACAAATGTAGCTGTCCACACCTCCACAGGGTTACAGAAACAGAGACAGCTGTTTAGGATTGCGAAGTGTCCACACAGAGGCTAAGATTACAGAGCTCGTTTTGTCTATAAATCACCATGTGGCTGCAGACATGTCATGAAATTATTTATAGCTGTGCTCACCACCTTTGGGAAAATGAATTGACTGCATGTGATTATCTGAGTACACATATCTAGAACAGAACTCTAAGTCAGGATAGAATAGATGAAGTCGATGGTCCCTAAATTAACTAGCTGTGCATTCTATTCTTGGTTGTTGTATTGGACTGAATGCTTGTGCCAAACCCTCCCCCAATTTGTATGTTGAAGCCCTAACCCCCAGTGTGGCTATTTTTGAGATAACCCTTCTAAAGAAGTAATTAAGGTAAATGAGGTCATAAGCGCTGTGTGTGTGGAGAGTCTCTAATCCAAGAAGATTTGTGTTCTCTTAAGACACCTGGAAGAACTTGCTTGTCCCTGCTCTTTCCAAGGATGCACAAAGAGGTCATGTGAGTACAGAACAAGAAGGCAGCCATCCACAGACCAAGGGGAGAAGCTTTACCAGCCCCCAACTGTGCTGGCATTGATCTTAGATGTCTAGTCTCCATAGCTATGAGAAAATAAATTTCTGTTGTGTAAACCACCTAGTCTATGACATTTTGTTATGACAGCTGAAGCAGACTAATACAGCTGTTGAAAAACGGAGGTTTCTTGTTTTTGTTTGCTAGTTGTTTATTATTTTGTCCTGGGTATGCAGACAGAGCCAATAGGCAAGGTCCCTTCAGTATGAGGAACCAAATCTAACTCTTGCATCAGAAAGTACAGAATTTCGTGCATCCCGCTTTTTAGAAAATGTTATTTTAACTCAATACTGGAATTTCATAGCAAATCACAATATTACATTTGGGAGGACACAGAAGCCCTTAAATTTTGGAAAATGAGAAAAGTAGCTAACTTTTACAAGTGAGTGCTTAGCATCTACTTTCTGTTTTTGGTACTATAGTGATTACAGTCTCATTTTAATCTCATTTTATACCAGCATGGCTCTAAATGTCTTGACGACTCATTTCAAACCTCGAATTATCATTTGTGATTAATCCCACTTACGCTGAAAAGTTTTTGCTTGGTTTCCCTCCTGAGGGGTGGGTTCATGTTTGGATATTCTATTGTCCTATAATGTGAGTTGTCAGCTGTTCTATTGGGGAGTCGAAGTAGGCAATCTAGGGATGGACAATGAACTGTAAAATTTCCTTTTCCCAAAGGATGAGGCATTGGAGAAATTCCAGCGAAAATAAAAAAAAATCTCACTAAGGAGATAATAACCCACAAGCCATGTTCTACTATCTCAAAATGAAGGGAAGCAGTTTATCTCAAGGCACGTATTGATGTTGAAAATGATTTAACTTTATCACATCACAGGGAGGGCCATCTGAAGCATATACCTGGAGAACCAAAGCCTCTTGGGAGAAAGTTCAAAGTCAGAGTTTTCAAACATAGGCATAGCAATCTCAGCCAAATCTAATCACCCCCTCACACACATACCAGTTCTTCATACATACGAAATCATTAAAAGGATACGAAACAGGGATCTCTAAAACTCTTGTATTAAATACCGATTCTATTTTATTTTATTTATTTTTTTTAAGATTTTTTATTTATTTGCCAGAGAGAGAGAGAGTACACACAAGCAGGCAGAGGCAGGCAGAGGCAGCGAGAGAAGCAGGCTTCCTGCCGAGCAAGGAGCCCGATGTGGGACTCGATCCCAGGACCCTGGGATCATGACCTGAACCGAAGGCAGCGGCTTAACCAACTGAGCCACCCAGGCATCCCATTACCGATTATATTTTATAATATAACTACGTCTTTAAAATGGACTAAGGTCCAGTTTGTAAAATCAGTTTGAAGGTGAAAAATGTAACAATTTAGCTTATCAACCTCCCTCCAAAAAGAGTTCTAAACATTATTCCAGATCTCTTCCTGTTTAAACATGTTGGCATTGGCAGAAATGTTAAAGAAAGAGCACTACGAGAAGAATTATTTATTATATCATGATTCAGACTATGCAAAAGCCAATTAACCTCTTTAAGCCTTAGATTCTCCATTTGGAAAATGTGCAGAATAGCATAAACATCATGGGGAGGTGCTGAGGCTTGAATGAGGCATTGGATACAGAGTACCTGGCAGACCAGAGGTGCCAAATAAACAGTACTCACTCAAGGGAGTCTTCCAAATAGTTCCCAAAATCTTCATCCTCAATATTATGAATTGCTACTAAAATAAGGGTCTCTTGAGAACAGACTATGTGCTATGGACTGAATAATATAGGAGGTAAGTATTAAGAGTTATTAGAAAGTAATTTTAAATTTTAAAAAAGGACAATGGGGCACTTGGGGAGCTCAGTCAGTGAAGTATCTGACTCTTGATTTGGGCTCAGGTCATAATCTCAGGGTTGTGAGATCGAGCCCTGGCTCAGGCTCTGCACTTGGCATGGAGCCTGCTTAAGATTCTCTCTCCCTCTCTCTCTGCCCCTCCCCCACCCCTTGCACTTGCAGTTCCCCTCTCTAAAAAAAAACAAGAAAATGCTATGGACTGAACTGGGCCTTCACCCCTGTCAAATTCATATGTTGAAGCGTTAACCCCCAGGGTGGCTGATGTTGCAGACAGGGCCTGAGACAGGGCCTGAGGTGATAGAGATTAGATGAGATCTCACAGGTGAGGTCCTAACCTAATAGAGGTGGTGCCCTTCAGAGCCCTTCTCTTTGACATAGGAGGGCATAGCGGGAAGGTGGCCAGGAAGAGAGGCCTCACTAGGGATCAAATTGGATGACATCTTAATTTTGACTCTCAGCCCTTAGAACTCTGAGAAAATAAATCTCTGTTGTTTAAATAACCCGGTCTGTAGTGTTTTGTTTGACAGCTCAAGCAAACGAAGACAGGAAGCATTAAGAGCTAATTGCTTATTTGTCTGTTTGTTTTAGCTTAAGCAGAAAGAAACAAATATACACACAAATCACAAAAATAGTAAGAAGCATAATTATACCTTTAGATTCTTGAAACAGAGGTAACTAGAATTGACATATGTGATAGAAGCTGCATTTCAACGGGTGAGCATTCTCAGCTCAGAAATCATGAAATGTTTCAATTTTAATGTGTGTCATACTTCCATTATTAAGATATAATGTAATAGAAGTTTGCCCTGATCAAGATTATTTTATATGCATAAAAGTGCCATCAAAAAAATGTGGAGTGATAGCAATAACACCATATTATTTGTACAAAGTAACATAGTGAGAACAAATGGCTGCATTTGAGAGCAGCTGGCTGTCAAATCCATATTAGGAAAACACAAACAGAATTAATTTATTCAATATTCTTATGCTTCATTAGGCTTTTTATTTAGTCTTTAATGTTGCCAGAAAACAAGATAGTTCCATATTTTTGGAAATATTGTATAAAAGATCATTATACCCAAGAAAGAATTTTTGCCCTTAGTATTATTATTTCTTAGAAATCTGATCTTACATATATGTATTCATGTGTATGTGTGTATATGCATATATATAAGTGTGTGTGTATGTGTAAGTGTGTGTATCTGCATTTATTTGTATCTTGGAAAAACCAACATGAGTATGATAGAAAATATTCCTTTTTTGGTAAAGGGATTAACTTATTTTATCATTTATTACACATTATTAATAGTAACTCATTAACTCATTTTTACTGAATGAATTTATAATACTAAAAAGAATGACACACATTTGTCTGAATGCAAACATCAGAAAAACTTTTCAAAGCAAAAATTAAACCAGTTTTTTTTCAAGTTCAGGTAATTTCATGTAGAAATATGGATTAAGAATGAATTTACAGTGTCATTTCTTTTAATCTAATTTAATTTGACTTGCACTCAGGAGCTGCTTTCAACTTCTAGCCTTTATGACATGACCAGGCTTACTATGCCATTAGATTAAAGGGACAATTCCACTGTGTTGCTAATTTAAGGGCTACAAATAGAAATTCCAACCTAGATTGGCCATGGAAAATTCTATTATTTTTCCCTCCAGTAACACACTTGGATTGTTGTTATTGTACCACATTTGAAATTAAGCCATCCAATTCTGAATGCCAGTTGTGTATCTGAAATATGCTCTTCATATGTAGAAAACATGTGAATATGTGTCAACTGTAGAACTCTATTAGGTTTGGGAATTAGTTTCCTGGCTTCGCAAAAGGCTCTGGGATCCTCTAGTGTTTGTGGCCTGATTATATTTGAATTCCCAGAGTGTAGCAGAATATGGAAAAGGGATTTGACAAAATATGTTGAATTGAGTTAAGAGAACCAGCTACTTAGGAAAAAAATTCTGTACCTTTTTTGAGAGTCTACATTGACAAAATATTGGTAAAGCAATTGGTGTATAGATATCTCTAGGACTATAGTTAAACTCCTAGAATGATTCTCTAAAATATCCATGAAAGAAATATACTAAGAATGTTTCTCAACAGGGTGTCTGTGTGTTTTCTAATGACAATTTAAAGTGTCTACTAATTATTTTACTTATATAAAGATGTATAAATTAGCTATGATATGATACATTAACGAATGAATGGGAAACCCTCTTGTGCCTGACTTCAAGACTTCTTGGCCTCTTATCTTATTCCAGCTACTGCTTCTGTGGACAGTTTCACACAGACTTTGAGGAGCCTGGCACAAGTGCAATCTGACAGAGGCGTCACAATGCTCAGCAGGGTCCTCTGACTTTCTGCCCAGAGATCCTCTGACACTGAGTATATATGCCCCATGAAGGGTTTGGCAATCACATATGCACAAAGCTTATGTATTGGAAGTTGAACCAACAGATAAATGACTTCCCATTTTACTCCTGTGTTGGATGGTCTGAAACATTCTAGAAGGCTTCTTAGAACTCCTTTGGATCAAGCAAGCAATATTCTCTTGATATAGCCAGTTCAATAATATATACTTGGATAAGTTTTTACTGTTACACCATCAGCTCCCTAAAATCACATTTCTGAGGAAATCATTCATAGCTTAGCCTTTGTCACAGAGTTGGCTTTGAAAAACCCAGACTAAGACACTGAATCTCATTATTTAAAATCTTCTCGGTTGCCACATAGTTCTGTCAAATTACAGAAGGCTAATAATAATAATAATAATAATAATAATAATGTAATTTTAAGAACAGGCTTATTATAAGAATGATAAAATCCTGGAAAGTCCTTGGAAATATGACTTTACAGCTTATTTGAATTAAAATTGCCCAAGAATTTGAATAGAAAAAAGTGATGGGAAATTGCATTATCCCCAGCGCTATGTAGTACATACAAAACAAAGTCAAAAGTTCCTCTATGGGATGCCTGGGTGGCTCAGCTTGTTAAGCATCTGACTCTTGGGGTGCCTGGGTGGCTCAGTGGGTTAAGCCTCTGCCTTCAGCTCAGGTCACGATCTCAGGGTCCTGGGATCGAGTCCCACATCCGGCTCTCTGCTGAGGAGAGAGCCTGCTTCCCCCCTCTTTCTCTGCCTGCCTCTCTGCCTACTTGTGATCTCTCTCTGTCAATTAAAAAAAAAAAAAGCATCTGACTCTTGATTTCAGCTTAGGTCAGGATCTCAGGGTCTTGAGATCCAACCCTGCATAGTCTCTTGTGTTCAGCACGGAGTTGGCTTGAGTTTCTCTCCCTCTGCTTCTGCCCCTCCCCAAATAAATCCTTAAAAAAGAGGGAAAAGAATCCCTCTAACTACAGAAGTTAGTATCATACTCACATGGACAGCAATTTAAACTGTGTAAAAACAGTCTCCTTGATTGATTTAGATTAGTGTTATAAATCTGAAGTGCATTGGCTTTATACTTCAGCTTGTAGTTAATGTTTGTATGTGTCTTTGTTTTTTGGTTATATAAGAACTATAAGCATAAGGAATTTAAAACTGGATCCGTGTCTGTATTTGTTTATATAACAGTATCTTAAAATGTTTTAAGTCAACACTAGAAATTTATGAGTAGATTCACCCCAAAAGAATCCATATATTACTCAGCTTTTGGAAACTGTTCAAAGGTGAAGACCTGCACTGACTTCCCTTGGGATTATTTATCACTATTAACAGAAATTCGGGAACCAGGTTCAACAGAGAATGCAATCAAGAACTGTCACTTCATATTATTACATTATAGCATTTATTTTTATTAAAAATACAATAAATTATTCCCCAGAGCTTTCTCCAAAATTTTTTCAAAGAGTCAGATGACAATGCATGTGAAATCTCTAGTCCATCCAACTGAAAGATGTGTGTGTGTTCATTCAAGATCAGTGTAACCCAACAGATGTTTCTACTTTAAAGGTCATAGAGAATTAATAAACAGTTTCTTCTTTCCTGTTTTCCTTAAGTTTAAATAGTCCTATAGTCAAAAAAATGTAATGTAAGTCTCATGACCAAATCCAAAGATAATAAATATCTAGAGAATACAATCCTCTACAGAAGGCCCTTTTGCAAAAACTGGAAATAACAATGGTAGGTTTGATAGTCACAAAGACCTGGGTTCAAATCCTCTTTTTGCCATTTCCTGTTTATATGATATATGGGCTTAAAGAATTGTATACCATTTTTGAGTCTCACTTTACTGGTCTGGAGAGTAAGGTAAAGTACTATCAATTTAAGTAATGTGTGCAAATATACTTTTTGTGTAGTGACTAGAATGTATCAGAAGCACCAAAATAAACAAATATACATATATATCCCTATTTGTATATCATATATATGATTAACACCTTATGTGTCTTTTAACTCTTTTGTTAGTTAATACTCTACAATTTTTTCTGTTCTCTTTCCCTAAAAAAAAAATCAATTAAGAAATAAAAAATTTAAAACCAAACTATACCTCCTTATAGGTTTTGTGAAAACCAAAGGAAATAATATATGAAAATGACTAATCACAGTGCCTAGCATAGCAAACACTCATTTATATTTAATTTTTGTTTCTAAAACATAAAGAGAAACTATGATATTTTTATCTAAAAAATAATATAAATAGAATGAGATATGATTTTAATACCAAGTAATTAAATAAAAGGAAACACCAAGTGATGTATCGGAAAAATAAATGTTTAGGAGTAAATTTTTTCACGTAACGGAAATTGCCCCGATGACCTGTTGAATGTGTGGATGAACTTGCAAAATTAAAGGAAACAAGGATTGGGATGAATAAGAAGCAGGGCCAGCCTGGTTTGGCCCCTTATTTAGTAGAGACTGGTGAGTATATAAGTCAGGATACCACCCAGGCTCTTCCAGGATGAGGAACATCTTTTATTTTTACTTTTATCCCTAGATTATCCTCATCTCAGCTCCAGTCTCCACCTTCCAGTGTTATCCCAGCAGAATCTTGTCTATCTCGTTTGAGTCACAAACTTGACTAGGGGATGGGGATGGATGCATTTATTAATTTATTTTTATTACTTATTATTTTTTTATTGCCAGTTCCATCAGGTCTGCACACAAAAGATATATAGGAAAATCTCCCCAAGGAAAGCTGAGTTCCTCTTCCCAGATGAAGGGAGAATGTCCACCCAGACTGAAAGCGTAAATGTTTTATGTGGCTCCAGATATTGTCACAACTCTCTTGAATTTAAAGCCAGAAAGTAAATCAAAGATCTATCTGAAGAAATACGATGGGTTAGTGAGGTAACATCCTGTTGTGATGGTGACTACTCTTGGGATGTTGAGAATTAGCTGTGTATATCCATCCACTGTATCTATCCACTATAGTATTTTTCTGATGAAGCACATCAGGGTCCATGTTAACTCCCAATAAAGCATACAACCATTCTTCACTCACTGGCCACCCTCAGTAACCCAGTAACTGGTATCAGGTAGAGCAGTTAACCCTGAGTTCACTTTCACCATTGTTAAACTTCAGCATTTTTTTCAGGTTTAATTTCTACTGTTGAAACCTCTTTGATAAGTACATTAGAAAGTGTGACTTTCTTTTTTCTTCATTTTTCTATATGCAGAAGCTAAAAAGAGCCATGAAATTCAGTTATTCTGTTTCTTCATGGCTCATCTACATGAAACAGGCTACACAGCTAAAACATAGAAATACCATCATGTCCCCAATTGTGTGGCATCAAATATCAAACACTTTGCAGAATTAATCTCAAGGAGGATCAGACAACTTAGTCTCACTGACTGCTGTCATTATGCCAGGAGAAAAGGCACAGGAGGAAAGCTCACTGCCATGGTCCAAGGTATGTCTGAAATTTTCTAGCACTGCTATCTGAAGTCACTAGGTTCAGATGCAGAGACCATCATCAGAGCTAACTCTTCCACTGAATTCCATTACCTCAAGCTACGTGGTTAAGTAGCCAAGTCAAGATAGATGTTGAAAGGGTTTTTTGTTTGTGGATAACAGATGCTTAAGTAGTAACAGGTAATGATGACTTTAAAACTCACTTTCAGGGGCGCCTGGGTGGCTCAGTGGGTTAAAGCCTCTGCCTTCGGCTCAGGTCATGATCCCAGGGTCCTGGGATCAAGCCCCGCATCAGGCTCCCTGCAGGGAGCCTGCTTCCCCCTCTCTGTCTGCCTCTCTGCCTACTTGTAATCTCCGTCTGTCAAATAAATAAAATCTTAAAAAAAAAAAAAACCAACAACTCACTTTCATTGGATGAAGATCTAAGTATTGTGTAATATTTAGTTTTGACAGGAGTAAATTCTTAGGCAATTAGAAAAGCTTTCAAACAGAGTGTATCAGTATATTATGAAGTCTTCTAGAATTTATTTTTTAAATATGCTTTTTTTTAAAATTACCTTTCTAAGGTGGGAAACTTTTTAGTTAGAATTTTCTCAAAGCAGGAATACCTAGTTTATTTGAGAGGTAAGTCAAAGGAATCACCAGTAGAGGGTGGGGGAAATGATGGGATGAAAGCCAATTAAGGAAGTGTTATCAAGCATATTACCACTACAGACAACTGGAGCTGAATCCCAGTGGAGAATCAGAGTCAAGTGTGCTGTAGCATTATTCCACCTGAGAGATAAGGAGTTAGACTATTTTCTATCAACTCTGTCAGTGGGTAATGACTTATCCTGGGGGCTCTAAATCCCAGCCCTTTCCAGTCAGTCCTGCCCAGAGCAGAGCGGACTCTGGTGGTCAAAGGAGACACTCAGGCATAAAAAGGATAGATTTGGGAGGTTGGAAGTCAGATCGCTATGTTAAGGGGATAGAAGAGGGACACTGAAAGTATCTGCTACAGAGGTATATCAACATTTTTCTTTTTTTACATATAGAAATTAAAGGAAAGATTATGTATTTTTTTTTTCAAGAATACAAAGAAATCTACTGGGCTAATTGGCCTGGAAAATATGTTAATGCATTTTAAATTAAAAACAATGAATTAAACTAATCTATTTTGGTGCATGTTCCTAATCTCCAAGATGACAAAAAGGAACCAATATCTACTCTGCTCCATTTCCAACAGTGATCAGTCATACATTGAACCAGTGATGTTCTGACTAACTTTCAGAAAGTCATAAATAAGTAGCATTTCATAATTCAATTAAGTGTTTGGTAGCTGAAAGAATCATATCTATGTTGTGCTTCTGATGGTAACTTCACTAACTTTACAGATGGATTCACCTCAACTCAGAGCAAACATACAATTTAATCCCAGTTGGAGTGTATATTTGATTTTACTATATTCTGTTAGTACTTACTGTTAATGATCTGAAATGTGAATGTTATTTTATCAATAAGGGAAATTAACTCAAGAAGGAAAGGCTGATCTCTATAATAAAATGAGCAACCTATATAGAAATTTATTTTTAAAACAATTTTTATCAGGGCACCTGGGTGACTCGGTGGGTTAAGCCTCTGCCTTTGGCTCAGGTCATGGTCTCAGGGTCCTGGGATCAAGCCCCGCTTGGGGCTCTATGCTCAGCAGGGAGCCTGCTTCCTCCTCTCTCTCTCTCTTCCTGCCTCTCTGCCTACTTGTGATCTCTTTCTCTCTCTCTGTCAAATAGATAAATAAAATATTAAAAAAAACAAAAAACAATTTTTATCAATTTTTGACCAACCCAGTTTTTTTCTTTTTAAGAACTTATTTATTTATTTGACAGAGAGAAAGCATAAGCAGGGGGAGTGGAGGGGAGAGGGAGAAAGAGAATCAGGTTCCCCACAAAGCAGGGATCCCCATGTGGGACTCAATCCCAGGATTCTGGGATCATGACCTGAGCCAAAGGCAGTTGCTTAACCAACTGAGCCACTCAAGTGCCCAATCAATCCATGTTTGTTTGTTTTTTTTAACATCTTAATTTTATTTTATTTCTTTCAGTGTTCCAGATTCATTGTTTATGCACTACACCTGGTGCTCCATGCAATGCGTGTCCTCCTTAACAGCCATCACCAGGCTCACCCATACCCTGCCCCCTTCCAAAACCCTCAGTTTGTTTCTCAGAGTTCACAGTGTCTCATGGTTTGTGTCCCCCTCCAAATTCCCCCAATTCACTTTTCCTTTCCTTCTCCTAATGTCCTCTGTGTTATTCCTTATGCTTCACAAGTAAGGGAAACCATATGATAATTGACTTTCTCTGCTTGACTTCTTTCACTCAGCATAATCTCCTCCAGTCCCATCCATGTTGATACAAAAGTTGGGTATCCATCCTTTCTGATGGCTTTGTTGTATTCCATTGTACAGTATATACGGACCACATCTTCTCTCACACCATACACAAAGGTAAACTCTTAATGGAAGAAAGACCACAAAGTGAGGCAGAAATCTACCAAAATTCTAGAGGAGAATGTAAGCATTAACCTCTTCAACATCGGCCATAGCAACTTCTTTCAAGATATGTCTCCAAAGGCAAAGGAAACAAAAGCAAAAATGAACTTTTGGGACTTCATCAAGATAAAAAGCTTCTGTACAGCAAAGGAAACAGTCAACAAAACAAAGAGGCAGTCCATGGAATTAGAGAAGATATTTGCAAATGACACTACAAAGGGCTGATATCCAAGATCTATAAAGAACTCCTCAAACTCAACACCCCAAAAATAGATAATCATGTCAAAAATGGGCAGAAGACATGGACAGACAGTTCTCCAAAGAAGACATATAAATAGCTAACAGACACATGAAAAAATGCTCATCATCACTAGCCATCAGGGAAATTCAAATCAATCCAGTTTTTAGGAGTGGTTTTCCACAACATGCTATCAGTTTTTCTTTATTTTTATGGTGTAATCCCATGTTTATTTATTTCTCCAGACATTTTTATAAGAATTTTCAAACACACAGCTAAATTGAAAGTATACAGGACAGACCCATATACCCATGATCTGCCCCTTACAATGAAAATTTGGCTATAATTTCCTTATTACATAAATCTATTAGTTTCTTACTAGTGCTATAATAAGTTACCACAAATTCAGTGGCTTAAGACAACACAACTTTATTATCTTACAAACCTGGAGCTCAGAAAGCTAAAACAGGTTTCATGAAGCTAGGAATGAAGATGTTGGCCGGGCTATGTTCTCCTCATCTGGCTCTCTGGAGATTCCAGAGAAAAACCCATTCTTCTGACTTTTCCAGCTGCTAGTGGTCACCTGCATTCTTTGGCTCCTGGTCCCACTCCTCTAACTTCAGGTTCAGAAGCAAAAAATCTTTTTCTGACTCTAATCTTTGTTTCCCTTGCCAAATCTCCTTCTCTGACCCTTCTGCTTCATTCTTTCATTTTTTTAAGGACACTTGTAATAATATTGGACCCAGGATAACCCAAGATCATCTTCCTATTCTAAGATCCTTGAATTAATGACATCAGCAAAAACCCCATTGCCATATAATGTAACATTCACAGTTTCACATTATTCTGTCAACTGCACTATTCAACATCTGTCCATTTGGCCTTCTATCCTCTGATCCTTTTTTCTTTTTCTTTTTTTTTTTTTTTGCATTTCAAAGTAAATCACAGGATATTTATTCCTTTTTTTTAAAGATTTTATTTATTTATTTGACAGATCACAAGTAGGCAGAGAGGCAGGCAGAGAGAGAGAGGGGAGGAAGCAGGCTCCCCGCTGAGCAGAGAGCCCGATGTGGGACTCGATCCCAGGTCTCAGTCCCAGGACTCATGACCTGAGCTGAAGGCAGAGGCTTTAACCCACTGAGCCACTCAGGTGCCCCACACAGGATATTTATTCTTAAGGGTCACTTTCTGTTGGGTTCTCAATAAAGAATGTTATTTGGTATCATTACACTTTGTCTAAAGCAGCACATATTTTACATATTCTTCATAGTTTTTCAGGATTCGTCTATGTGAATGTTTACACAGTTTTGCTACTCTATGCATGTATTTTTATTGATCTACTTAGTGTGTTAACACAGGGTGTCAATTTATGGGTATTTTAAATGTTTGTTTTGACAGTTATTTTCTTTTTGCTGCTTTATGTAAATAGTTTGCTCTCAAGCAGTTCACATTGAACCCTTCACACAATATTGGTCAATGAATTTAAAAAGAAAATTCATGTTCCAAGAGAGTATTTTATATTTTTGGGCTACGTTTAGCAACAGTGGGGTCATGGAATAAATATATATCTAAAATTATATATACCATCTTTTAATTAAGCAAAGATTTTGTCCCCCAGGGTTAGCATGTTTCTATAGAAATATGAAATGGTAAATAATTCAATTATTATTTAGATTTGTCTCTAATATGATATCAACTTTGAATTTATTATTTGTCTCTAATATGATATCAACTTTGAATTTATTAATTCATATTATAACATCTATTGAACTAGAATTCACCATCCTCTTACTCAAAATAAAGTAATAAAATTATAATGGTAATAATATTAATTGATGTATGTTGAGTATTGAATATGTGTCAGACACTGTAAATTATTTAATACTATCATTCCTATTTTAGAAATAAGGGGGAAAGTATAGACAAATTAAGTAAAATTTTCATATAGTTAATGTATGTGAAACTAAGATGGAAGTAATCCTTCTGAGCATTGTGCTTGGGGCTCAGAGAGAGGCAGGAACCGAAGGAGACATTTATTTAGCATGGAGAGAATAAAGAGAAGCTTTCCAAGAGAAGTAACTTATTCCCTTGTTTTTTATTTATATAATACATTGTCATCAAAGATAGTGGCCATGTTTTATATTAGATCTTCAGGTTTAGTCATGTTCTAGTTCAAAGTTTGTACTCTTTTACTAAACTTTCTATTCCTACCCTCAGTCCCTCTGCCCAGCCCTTGGAAACCACTTTTCTAGTCTCTGTTTCCATGAGTTTGACCTCTTCCTTTTTTTCTTTTTTTGTTGGCTCATTCATTCATTAGTTCATTTGTTCCTTCCTTCCTTCTATCCTTCCCTTTGTTCCTTCTCTCCTTCTCTTTCTTCCTTTGTTTATTTTATTTTTCATGTACGTGATAGTGTCCAGTTTTTCTCTGTCTGGCTTATTTCATTTAGCATAATGCCTTCAAGTTCTGTCCCTGTTGTCATAAATGGCAGGATTTATTTCTTTCTCATGGTTGAATACTATTCCCCTGTGAATATGTACCACATTTTCTTTATCCATTCATCTGTTAATGGATCCTTACATTATTTTAGCTATTATGAATAACTTTATGTCTTCTTTTCATTCCCTTTAGATTTAAACCCAAAAGTGGTGTCGTTGGATTTTATGATGGTTCCATTTTAAATTTTCCCATGAACCTCCATACTGTTTTTCATAGTAACTGCATCCAGTGGAGGCAACTTCTAGTGAACATGTTGGAGTCAGTCAATGGTAGAAATCAGATTAGCATTTTCCATACCAGGAAAACAGAACAAGAAAAATATTTAGAGCAATGTTTCTCAAGGGGAGATAATTTTGCCTCCTTAGGGTCATTTGGGATTGTCTGGAGACATTGTTACCTGTCACACCATGTGGGGTTGCTGCTGGCTTCTAGTGGGTAGAGGCCAGGAATGCCACTTTCCATCCTGCAATGCACAGCAAATCCACAACAGACATTATCTGGTCCAAAATATCAGTAGCGCCAAAGTTGAGAAACTATAAGCTAAACCATACACAGACACATGAAAAATGGCAAGTGCAGAAAATAAGTAGTTCCAGTGCTTAGAACAGGGAAATGAGGGGCACCTGGGTGGCTCAGTGGGTTAAAGCCTCTGCCTTCGGCTCGGGTCGTGATTCCAGGGTCCTGGGATCGAGCCCCTCGTCAGGCTCTCTGCTCGGCAGGGAGCCTGCTTCCCTCTCTCTCTCTCTCCACCTGCTTTTCTGCCTACTTGTGATCTCTCTCTGTCAAATAAATAAATAAAATCTTTAAAAAAAAAGTTAAAAAAAAAAGAACAGAGGAATGAGGTGTACCACAGGAAAGAGGAGAGTGGTAAGGCAGTGATGGTCCACCCCTGAATGATTTTGTACATTAGTCAAAGGACTCTGGACTTTATCCTCCAGAGAACTGGGATCAAAGGAAGAAGTTTTAATAGTGGGATGACTTTACAAATCTGTATTTCTTGGGAGGAGGGGGTGCTTTATAAGAACAAAATAAGATAATGCATATGAAAGCAGTTTATAAAATTCTACATAAATTTTAAGCATTATTATTTTAGAAGTCAGGCTTTATCATTAAAATAGGTTGATACCAAGTGAGATTTATTAGAGTGATAAAAAGAATCACACCACATTTGACAAGCTCATCTGCCATAATCTAATGCATTGTTACTGTCCCCCTAAATAAGCTCAATCATATGCTTTTTGATTTCTGTAAAAGTGCCATTTCTTTTTCTCTCCAAAGCTGTTTATATTTCTGAGTTTTTTTATGCACTCACATTACAAATCTGCCAGTCTGCTAAGCCTGCTCTGTTCCAACACCTTCTCGGGTGTTTATACTGCTTTGACATATACCACAGTACTCATCATGTTGCTGATTCAGATACACACAACTGCATGGTAGAAAGTGAAGTATATAGAAATCAATGCGGGTTTTTTAAAAGATTTTTTTCCCCAAATTCTCTTTTCTCTTCCTCCTTTTCCCCTTCATCTTCTTTTCCTTCCTTGTTCTTCTCCCTGTCTTTTCTCCAGAACCTGGTTAATGGCAATAGGAAAAGCTAAGAATAAAGAAACCCTTACCAAAGTCTAACTGTGACACCTGATTGTGCTCCATGTAAGGTATAATCATAAATAACTTTAAAAATGACCTCTGGGGGCACCTGGGTGGTTTAGTGGGTTGAGCCTCTACCTTCGGCTTGGGTCATTTGATCTCAGGGTCCTGGGATCTAGCCCTGCATCAGGCTCCCTGCTCACGGGAGCACACTCCTCCCGCCCCCCCCACCTGCCTCTCTGCCTACTTGTGATCTCTGTCAAATAAATAAAATCTTTAAAAAAAAATTACCTCTAGCAGGAATCCTCTAAGATACTCCTCTAAGATAATCCTCTAAGATACTCTAAGATCTTGCCTCTTGATATTTACAGCTTTGTGTAATTTTCTCCCATTTTATAATTTGCTACTGATCAATACAATATGGCAATACTGAAGGAATGTCACTTCTGTAATTAGGTTTAAGAGATGGTGACTTCTGTCTTGCTGATAGACTCTGTCTCTCTCTCTCTCTCCATTGCTGGTTTTGATAGAACAAGCTGCCACGTGGGAGAGGTCCATGTGCCAAGGACTTGGGGGCAGACTCCAGTCATCAGCCAACGTAGAATGAAGGCCCTTCATCTGACAACCCTGAAGAATCTGAGGAACTGCCAATAGCCGCATGCGTTACCTTGGAAATGGATCCTTCTATAATGGAACCTTTGGAAGAGACCCCAGTCTCAGCATACACTTTGATTGTTGGCTCAGAGAGATTGCGGTAGAGGACCAGCAAAGCCATGTGGAACTTCTGGACTCACAGAAACTATGAGATAATAAATCCGTGCTGTTTCAAACTATTGATGTGGTAATCTGTTACACAGCAATTGGGAAGTAATTAGACTTTCTTTTTGAAAGTTTAGATTCTTTCTGAAAAGAAATTATCTTCCGGGGCCCTGGGTGGCTCAATGGGTTAAAGTCTCTGCCTTCATCTCAGGTCATGATCCCAGGGTCTTGGGATTGAGCCCTGTATCAGGCTCTCTGCTCACTGGGGAGCCTGTTTCCGTCATTCTCTCTCTGCCTGACTCTGCCTACTTGTGATCTCTGTCTGTCAAATAAATAAATAAAATCTTACAAAAAAAATTATCTTCCTCATCAACTGATAGGTGCCAAGGACACAAAGATGAAAAAGGTATGGACTTCAAAGGACAAAACCCCAAGGAATCTTTGTTTCATTGTGACATAAATGAATTTAATGAAAGTAAGAAACTTTATATAAATATACAGTTATTTCTGGCATTCTGGAATGTAAGTGAAATTAAAATGAATTTTTTTTCTTCCATGGATATCCACCTTTGTATCTTTAACCATATAGAAATAATGATAGAATTTTGGACCTAAGTGTTGACACAACCTGTATTAGTTTGGGTAATAATAAAAACTGTAATAAATAAAAACAAATCCACAGCTTACTCAGTAGCCATTTAGCACATTCACATAAAGTTCAAAATGCTCAGTTCTGATCTACACGAATTTTTCTTACCAATGTACATTGGAATTCCTGACTTTTTAAATCTTAAATCTCCACCATTTTCAATTCATTTCTGAACTTTCCAAAAAAGAGGGAAATGGTAGAACGTTGCTCATGAGAAGATTTTGTGAGCAGTGTCAGGAATTGGTTTACATAATTTCTGCCAACATGTCTTTGACTGTAAACAAGTATCATCATGCCTAATGTCAGGGAGACTGGGGAACACAGTCTAGCTGAGTCCTGTAGGTAGTATAAATGGATATGGTGACCAGCAAACCAAACCAGACTCTACCACATGCTCTGACTCTTTCACTTTCAAAATGAGAAAATGGAGATTTAAGGAGAGTTCCAATACACTTGATGATGTTGACACCACAAAAGCAATTGCAGACATAGGACTAGAATAAGTTCCTCTAACTTCTTGTTTGCTACATTTTCTGTGAGCCATTCTATTTTTTTAAAGGAGAATATATGGAGCTTTCAAAGACTGAAGTTATTATAAATTTTGGTAAACTATTAAAGGCTGTTTGCAAAGATTCAAATATGTGATTAATCAACATGTAATTACTTAGTATGCCAGTTTAAGAGAAGTACACCATGGGTCTCTGTTTGTGTTGAAAGGGCAAATAAAATATAACATTTCTCTAACCTTACAATAATGAAAATTAATTCATGAAAGTGTAATTCAATTGCAAGAAAACATTTGGGGCATATGTAGGTTTACTAGGTGCATCACTTTAATTAGAAATATGTAATTTCGTTATCATTTATTTTAACCAAATTTAAATTTCATACCATTAGTTCAACGGCACCTGAAAGAAGAACAAATGACATTGTATCCCAAATTAGTTGTATAGATTCTAACATTCATTAACCTTTTACCTAAATGAACTATTTCAGAAAGGTCTATGTGACCATGGGGTTAGGGAATTTAGTTGGTTCGAACTTTCCAAATGGATTCATGCTGCTTCTAAGTCTTAGACAGTCCATTCTGCTTTCATGCTAAGACTAATCAGTTCCCAAAACCTTAGTTTAACTAGTTCATGAAGTGTATTTTTTCTCTTTAGACTCACCTAAATACTGATGTATTTTTAATCAGATTTTCTAACAATGTCATTAAAATATCTTGTTCACTAATTTTCTAACTGGAATGAGGTTTCTGTCTCTTTAACTAAAACAGGCTCATCACAATAAATTTTGAATTAAAATAACCTGGAAAGTCTATTTGTGATTTTTTAACAACTGCTTTTAACCACAGAAATGAAAATACACTATTCTTACCATTCATCATGTCACAGGACATGTGTGACAGCATATTGTGATAAATTTAAGATTCAGTCATCCAGATACCTTGCCCCTGCTCTGCTAGTACTTTATAACTATGTAAAAATAAGAATTGGTAGGTTTGGTAGGTGCAGTTATGTATTGTGGTTTTGCAAATCTGATAATGTATGATGGACCCAAATTCAAGGGCTCCCATTTAGAATGCCAAAGTCCCAGAGGGAGGCAGACATTTGTTGTTATAGCCACTGTCTTGAGGTATTCTGGTGGAATGTTTAGTGAAGGACAGGATTGGTCTCAGAGAGAGTTATAAAAGTGTAATGGAGCTCATTCTGCTTTAGAAAACAGAAAAGATAAACTAGAGATATGTTATAAGCTGTTTTTATAAAAATTGATGGTCTATAGGAGAAATCATATGTTCACCTTTTTTTTTTTTAAGATTTTTACTTATTTATCTGGCAGATAGAGAGATCATAAGTAGGCAGAGAGGCAGGCAGAGAGAGAGGGGGAAGCAGGCTCCCCACTGAGCAGAGAGCCCAATTGCCGGACTTGATCCCAGGACCCTGAGATCATGGCCTGAGCTGAAGGCAAAGGCTTAACTCACTGAGCCACCCAGGCACCCCTCATATGTTCATCTTAAAGTTGATCACGTAAGGATCAGAACTGTAACTGGAGACCAAATATTTTGCATATAAATCTCTCTCACACACACACACATACACACACACACACCAAAAAGTATTGGCTGAGTGATGTTTTAACTTTTGTAGAGCACTTCATTTTTAATGGCTATTATAAGGTCCTGTGATGAATTGACTCATTTGTATAGAATGTTTTGACCCCCTTGGTGAGAGCCACTATTTCAAATCAAATAATTATTATTAACGGGGTTGAGCACTGAACAAATAAAAGACAATTTTTATCAGTTTATGAGGGAAGAACATCAGAAACTTTTTCTAAGATGGAATTTACCTAATTGGTATTTTGCTTACTTTTCAAAGACAACAGCAGAGATGGTTCAAGAAAACTGAAACTTCAAATATCTGGTCCTGTAAATTTGGGTAAAGTAATCAGCTTTATGTAGTAATTGTTTAGGAAAAATACAACTAACCTTACTCTGACCTCATGGCTATTCATTCTCAGAATGTCCTGGACCTATTTTCAGGCCTGGACATTCTAAGTTTGAATTTGGTTACTGTATGTAAGTGGAGATACCAGAAACATCTGTGTTCCATACTTAGTACAAGTTCAACCTACTTTGAAGACCAACATTTTGTCACCACCTTCCTACCCAGTTCTTTGATCCCTTGAATCAAGTACCTGCATTTTATAGATTAATATATTTGTAACTGTTACAGTAGGTTCTTTATTTTATTATTACTTTTTTGGAAATTTAATTCTGGTAACTTGCCAGCTCTTTTGGCCCTCTAACTTGGACTCACCATTGTAAAAGCATTATATCACATGGTTGGTGACAAAGAAGACAATAGTTATCAACTCACATTCAGTTAGTTAAAGGAAAATTGCTAGAAATTTGGTGAAATTCAACTGGTTTCTAATTATTAAAGTTCTTGATTGCATTCTTTTCCCCTCATTTTTTGTCTAACTATAGTAAGCTTCATGCTGTCATCAGAATTCACTCCCCCTTTTAAAAAAAAATAAAGATTTTAGTTATTTATGAGAGAGAGAGAGAGAGAGAGAGAGAGACAGCATGTGAGAGCAGGAGAGGGCCCAAGGGAGAGGGAGAGAATCTCAAGCAGACTCCCTGCTGAGCAAGTGTTGGGCTCCATCTCATGACTCTGAGATCATAACTTGAGTGGAAACCAAAAGTCAGATGCTTAATTGAACCAACCAGGAGACTCTTAAAACATTTTTTTTTTAATTTAGAAAATTTTAAAAGTAATGACTATGTCTAACATAGGGTTCAAATTCACTACCCTGAGATCAAAAGTCACATACTCTGCTGACTGAGCCAGCCAGGTGCCCCAGGTTTATTCCTTCTTAAAATCAGTATATGTTAAAATTGTCTACCATTATAAATCTTTCAGGTGATTTCATAAAATTAGATGCTCCTTTATATTTCATTATAATTAAAAGCAGAATAAGGAAGCAGGTACAGTGAATTATAACAATTTTAAGGAAATATTAATGAA
>PISX010015971.1:0-47796 GCA_004024625.1 Mellivora capensis
CATATTCATCAGTGATATTGGTCTGAAATTCTCCTTTTTGGTGTGGTCTTTGCCTGGTTTGGGGATCAGGGTAATGCTGGCTTCATAAAAAGAGTCTGGAAGTTTTCCTTCTGCTTCAATTTTTTGAAACAGCTTCAGGAGAATAGGTGTTATTTCTTCTTTGAAAGTTTGGTAGAATTCCCCAGGGAATCCGTCAGGTGCTGGGCTCTTGTGTTTTGGGAGGTTTTTGATCACTGCTTCAATCTCGTTACTAGATATCGGTCTGTTCAGCTTGTCAATTTCCTCCTGGTTCAATTTTGGGAGCTTATATTTTTCTAGGAATGCATCCATTTCCTCTAGGTTGCTTAACTTATTGGCATATAACTGTTGATAATAGCTTCTGATGATTGTTTCTACTTCCTTGGTGTTAGTGTGATCTCTCCCTTTTCCTTCATAATTTTATTAATTTGAGCTTTCTTTCTTTTCTTTTGGATTAGTCTGGCCAATGGTTTATCGATCTTATTGATTCTTTCAAAAAACCAGCTTCTAGTTTCATTGATACGTTCTACTGTATCTCTAGTTTCTACCTCATTCATCTCTGCTCTAACCTTGATTATTCTGTTCATGTGCATGGAGTTGTTTTAATTTGTTGTTGATTCTCCAGTTCTTTAAGGTGTAGAGACAGCTGTTGTATTCTGGATTTTTCAATTTTTTTGAGGGAGGCTTGGATGGCTATGTATTTCCCCCTTAGGACCGCCTTTGCTGTATCCCATAGGTTTTGGACCAACATGTCTTCATTCTCATTGGTTTCCATGAATTGTTTAAGTTCTTCTTTGATCTGGCTGATCCACGCATTCTTAAGCAAGGTGGTCATTAGCTTCCAGGTGTTTGAATTCCTTCCAAACTTTTCTTTGTGGTTGAGCTCCAGTTTCAAAGCATTGTGATCTGAGAATATGCAGGGAATAATCTCAGTCTTTTGGTATCGGTTGAGTCCTGATTTGTGACCCAGTATGTGGTCTATTTTGGAAAAGGTTCCATGTGCACTTGAGAAGAATGAGTATTCTGTTGTTTGAGGGTGGAATGTTCTGTATATATCTATGAGGTCCATCTGGTCCACTGTGTCATTCAATGCTTTTGTTTCTTTATTGATTTTCGGCATGGATGATCTGTCTATTACTGAGAGAGGCGTGTTAAGATCTCTTACTATCAATGTATTCATATCGATATGACTCTTTATCTTGATTAATAGTTTTCTTATGTAATTGGCTGCTCCCATATTGGGGGCATAGATATTTACAAATTGTTAGATCATCTTGGTGCATAGTCCCTTTAAGAATGATGTAGTGTCCTTCTGTATCTCTGACTACAGTCTTTAGTTTAAAATCTAATTTATCTGATATGAGAATCACTACCCCGGCCTTCTTTTGAGGCCCATTGGCATGAAAGATATTTCTCCATCCCTTCACTTTCAATCCGGGTGTATCCTTAAGTTCAAAATGGGTCTCCTGTAGACAACATATGGATGGGTCCTGTCGTTTTATCCAATCTGCAACCCTGTGTCATTTTATGGGCGCATTTAGGCCATTCACATTGAGATTGATTATCGATAGATACGTTTTTATTGATATCGTGTTACCTTTGAAGTCTTTCTTTCTGTAGATTGTCTCTATATTTCTGTACAATGATATTCTTGGGGTTTTCCCTCTTTTATAGAACCCCCCCTTAATATTTCCTGAAATGTCGGCTTGGTGTTTGCAAACTCTTTTAAGGTATGGCGGTCTTGGAAACTCTTTATATCTCCATCCATTTTGAATGTCAGTCTTGCTGAATAAAGTGTTCTTGGCTGCATGTTCTTCTCATTTAGTGCCCTGAATATATCTTGCCAGCCCTTCTGGCCTGCCAGGTTGCTGTGGACAGGTCTGATGTTATTCTGATGGGCTTTCCTCTGTACGTAAGGAGCTTCTTTGTCCTAGCTGCCTTCAAGAGAGTTTCTCTAGAATTATAGTTCCTCATTCTTACTATCAGGTGTCTCGAGGTGTTTTGAGAATCTAAAATCTTGGGGGGGGGGGCGTTCTGCCTCTAGTACACGAACGCTGTTTCCATTTGCGATATTTGGAAAATTTTCATGAAGAACGTGTTTGACAATATCTTCTAGACTTCTTTCTTTCTCTTCCCCTTCAGGTATTCCAATAATTCTGACGTTGGAATGTTTCATGGCATCATTTATTTCCCTGATTCTGTTTTCGTGGCTTCTAAGCTGTTTTTTTCCAGGCTTCGTCCTGTTATTTAAAGATACTTTTACTCCAGGTTATGTTACTAGCTGCTAAAAATAATGCTAAGGAATAAAGAATTTGGTACTGGCAATGAGATGCTTAGATTAGTGAAATCTGAACCTTTTTCACTGGCTTAACTGAATTATTCATATGGCAATGACTCAGATACTGCAAGCTTGAAAAACAACCTTATTCTATTTTTGCAATGCATTTTCTGATACTATCTCCTGGACTTTCTTAGGAGGCTATGGGTTGATAAAACAATAGTGTTAAGGGAGCTAATAGGAAAAATTTAAAATTTTGTGTGTTTTGGCAACTTTTGTCACTTTCTCAAAATTCTTAAAAAGTGAAATGAACATAAGTATGTGAGTAGAAATGAAGAGACATACTTAATGCAAACAGATATAGTAAATGAGTCTTTGAGAAACAAACACAATTTGATGGAGAGAAAATAGTTTTTCAACAAATAGTGCTGGAAGAAATGGTCGTCCATAGGCAATAAATAAAAACATATTAAAAAAATTTATTTTTATTTTTTTTAATTTTTTATTTTTCTTAAAGATTTTATTTGTCAGAGAGACAGAGGGAGAGAGAGCAAGCGAGCACAGGCAGAGGCAGAGGGAGAAGCAGGCTCCCCGTCGATCAAGGAGCCCGATGTGGGACTCGATCCCAGGACGCCGGAATCATGACCTGAGCTGAAGGCAACCGCCCAACCAACTGAGCCACCCAGGCGTCCCTATTTTTATTTTTAACTCTTTTTTTAAAAGATTTTATTTATTTATTTGACAGAGAGAGAGATCACAATTAGGCAGGTTGGCCAGCAGTGAGAGAGGGGGATGCAGGCTCCATGCTGAGCAGAGAGCCCCATGTGGGACTCGATCCCAGAACCCTGAGATTATGACCTGAACTGAAGGCAGAGGCTTAACCCACTGAGCCACCCAGGTGCCCCTAAAAATTTTTTTTTAATTGAGTCTAGATGCAGACCTTACTCTTTTCACAAAAATTATCTTAAGATGTATCGTAGACAGAGATGTAAACAAATGCTATTAAAAATGCTAGAATATAACATAGTAAAAAAATCTAGGTAATCTTGGGTTTAGCAATGAATTTTTTGATAAAAAATACCAATAAAAATCACAATCTATGGAAAAAAAATTTGATAACTTGACTTTGTTAAAATTAAAGTATCTACTCTCCAAAGTACACTATTAGAAAAATGAAAAGACATCCCATAGGCTGGGAAAAAAACACTTGCAATACTCATAACTGGCAAATAACTAGTATCTATTTTTTTTTAATTCCTAAAACTAAATAAGAAAATAACCCAGTTAAAAATGGACAAAATCTGGATATCTTGCCAAAAATGACACACAGTTGTCAAATAGGTATATGAAAAGATGCCCAACATGAGTTTTCATTAGAGAAGAGAATCTGAAACTCAGGAAGAGATCTCAATTGAATTGACTCACCCTGATGTTGGACTTCTCAGTCCCCAGAATTTTGAGAACATAAATTTGTTATTTAAGCCACTCCATTTATGGTATTCTGTTATGGCAGCCTGAACTTATGCAAAGCAGGCAAGCTCTAAGTGGCTAAACATTTGCTTGTTTAACTTGAGTTTATAGCTGATGGACTTGCAAGATAATGGGTCTCACCCTATGGTGAAAACAAAAAAAGATACTGGGGCCAATATACAGAGACCATCTTTGGATCATTCCTTAATATTTACAAGGCTAAACACAGTCTTACCTTATGATCCAGCAAACACACTCCTAGCTATTTACATAATTGAGTTGAAAACTTATGTTTGCACAAAAACCAGTGCATGAATGTTTAGAGTAGTGTTATTCATAATTGCCTAAAACTGTTGGCATCCAAGATAACCTTCAGTATTTGAATGGACAAACTGTTATGTATATATAATGCAGTATCATTCAACAGTAAAAGAAATGAGTTAGCAAGCCATAAGAAGACATGAAAATCATCAAATATATATTGTTAACTAAAAGAACTCAATCTGAAAAGGCTACATATTCTATGATTCTAATTATATGATAGTCCAGAAAGGGCAATATTATAGAAACATTAAGTGTTCCTGATATAAATAGTTAATTAACAAATAGATGAGAAGAGAAAAATCTGTATCAAAATATTAAAAATAATTTATGTAGATATTCTACCCTAAAGGAAGAGAAATGTAACTTTCACTCAAGTGTGAGTTTCACAGTGACTTCCTTCCAAAGAGTGAAGCATGGGATTGGGAAGGGGGAGAGAAAAATAACTCTATATCAGAGAAACTTGAGAAGCACTTGATATTGTAAGTCAAAGGTCTTGATGAACAGACCTATCAAAGTCAAAAGTCAGGGGTGCCTGGATGGCTCAGTGGGTTAAAGCCTCTGCCTTCAGCTCAGGTCATGGTCTCTGGGTCCTGTGATTGAGCCCCGCATGGGGCTCTCTGTGCAGCAGGGAGCCTGCTTCCTCCTCTCTCTCTGCCTGACTCTCTGTCTACTTGTGATCTCTGTTGGTCAAATAAATAAATACAATCTTTAAAAAGTCAAAAGTCAAATCATGTTGATATATGATGTGATAAAAATGACAATTACCTCTACGTAATTTTTCCCAAAATCCATAACCCCAATCTAACCATTAGAAAAACATCAGGCAAATTCTAATAGAGGGACAGTCTACAATATACCTTTACAGTATTCCTTAAAACTGTCAAGATCATCAAAACTAAGGAAAGCTGAGTAGCTGTCATAGCCAGAGAAGCCTAAGGTACCATGACAACTCAATATACTTTGAAATCCTGGATAGCTTCCTGGAACAGAAAAAGATGTTAAATAAAAAGTAAAGAAATATGAATTAACTGTGGACTGTGAATTAACAATAAGATTTCAATATTGGTTCATTAATATAAAAAATATACTATAGTAAGACAAGATATTAAAATAATAAGGTAAACTGTGTTGGGAGGGGAGGTGGTATATGGGAACTCTATGTACTATATGCTCAGTTTTATGTATATCCAAAACTGCTCAAAACTGTAAGGTCTATTATAAAAAATAAATGTATTTAATAAAATATTTCTCATTACAACTGATGTTTCATTTTCATTTTTTTATAAAAGTCTGAAAAGCAAGGTCCTGGGAAGAAGATTAAAAGAAAAAAATGTGTGGGGAAGTCGTTGACCTACACATTCCCAAAAGAGATGTCAGCCTAAATTAACTGGCTTGCCTTTAGGATATTTTGTTGCAGAGTGCCTTGAGGGTGTTTTGTTTTTTTTTAAGATTTTATTTATTTATTTGAGAGAGAGACAGTGAGAGAGAACATGAGTGAGGAGAAGGTCAGAGGGAGAAGCAGACTCCCCGTGGAGCTGGGATCCCGATGCGGGACTCCATCCCCGGACTCCGGGATCATGACCTGAGCCAAATGCAGTCGTCCAACCAACTGAGCCACCCAGGAGTCCCCCTTGAGGGTGTTTTAAGAATGGAAAAATCACTGGGTGAAGCATGGAAGATACATGTAATAACTATGTTTCTAACTAATAAATAACATACTATCTCTGTTAATGAAGAGAAAGTAAATCTTTAACAAACTTCATTCTCAGTAACTTTTTCAGATGAGGAAATAAGGAAGAAGTATAGGATACATTATCCTTACTGTCAGAAATATATAAATAGTAAAATGCAAAGTTTTAAAAATAGCAATGATTCAGGAACACCTGGGTGGCTCAGTTGGTTAAGTGGCTGCCTTCGGCTCAGGTCATGATCCCAGCATCCTGGGATTGAGTCCCACATCGGGCTCCTTGCTCGGCAGGGAGCCTGCTTCTCCCTCTGCCTCTGCCTGCCACTCTGTCTGCCTGTGCTCGCTCTCCTTCTCTCCCTGTCTCTCTGACAAATAAATTAAAAAAAATTTTTTTTTAAATAGCAATGATTCATTTGCCAGTATACAAACACACACACACACACACACAGTCCTCTTAGAACAGAGTGCAGAAGTACTTAAATAAGGAAAGGAAAATGTGAAAATCTATAAGCAATGCTCAGGGAAGAAAAGATATATAAGTTTAATTCTAGAAAATATATTTCACCCAACCACCCATCTATTCCTTCATTGTTTCAAACACTTATTAAGTGGCTACTACAAGCCAATCTTATCTAAACCCTGGAGGTATCGTGGTGACTGAAACAGAGGATTCTGCTTCATGGATCTAATGATTCCAGTGAGATACAACAGGAAAAAGCTACTAGATAAATTAGTTTGTAGTAAATGATTTAATTCAGGTAACACAAATGCCATAAAGAAAACAAAGCAGGGTGATTATATGGATAGTGATCAGATGAAGGTATTTTAGATAAAAGTGATCAGGAAGAAATTTCTATCAAAAATTGAAATTTAAGTGTATAAATGATGAAAGAAGTTATTTTGTGAAGATTTTGAGGGGGAGAATACCAGGAAAAGTGAACAAAAATATAAAATTTGTAAAGTAGGAATTAGCTTTGCTAGTCCAGAAGTAATGAGACTGACGTGATTGGAATAACATGCTAGAGGAGAGTCTGCATTGACAAACACAGTGAGGTAGATGATTGTTGGGCCATGTGAGGTTTTGCACACTACTGGAGAGTGTCTGGATATATTCTTTGTGAGAAGGAAAACAATCAGAATTAATGGCAATAAATGATATCACCAGATATAAATATTTAAGGAAATACATTGACTGTCATATAGGTAACAGACTTCAGGGAAACAAGGGTGGAGGCAAGGTGACCAAATTTATGCTACTGAAGTGTTCAAGGTGGTAGTTGAGAGAGGTAGGGAGAATATAATAGAATTGGAAAAAGAAGTGCTCAAACATTTGATGTATTTCTGAAAGGAGACTCAAAATAATTTGCTCAAAAATCAGATAAGGCAGTACAAGAAAGATGACACCAATTTGTTTTGATCTGAGTTATTAGATAAATAGACTTGGAAAATGGGGAAGATAGGAGAAAAAAAATTTTTTTGTAGAGACATTTGGCAAGTGTTATGGTTTGAATATTTGCTGTTTTAGATATTTATCAGACATGACAGTTTAGAATGATTGCTTATTATTTTACTAATATACATTATGTATTTTCAATTTAGCTGTAATTCATTGAAGGCAAGACCATTTCTGTTTTTCCAACATTATCTGTTACATGTAAGGGACATAACTAGAACAAATATGTAATAGCAAGTGAATTATAAATTTAAGTCTCCAGCCTTGACTTTCTCCCTAAACTACAATATTTTTAACTACTTATTAGACATATCTATTTGATGTTTAATAGGTATCTAAAACTTAACATTTAGAGATTGAGCCTTTGATATTCTCTCCCAAACTGATCACCCAATAGTGTTTGCCATCTCCCTAAATGGTAACTCTGTTCTCCCAGTTGCCCAAGTCATAAAACGTGTACCCTTAGATGACTCTGCTTTTTCTAACATTCCACATACAATCCACTAACAAATTCTATCAATTTAGTAATGGTATAGAATAGAGTAGTTATCAGCATTTATTCAGAATTTGTTTGCACCTCCATGCCTTTACTACTGCCTTCATTGCTACACCTCCAGTCCAACCTACATTACTGACTTTTCTCCTCATCCTGGGATTAAGCCCTGCATCTGGCTCCTCACGTAGTGGGGAGTCTGCTTATCCCTCTCCTTTTCTCTCTGCCCTTCCTCCCACTCCCAGGCATGAGTGCGTGCTCTCACTCCCTCTCAAATAAATGCATAAAGTCTTTTAAAAAAATAAAATAAAGGAGAAAATACCAATGTATTCAAATTTCCTTAATTTCAAATATAATAAATTTGTACTATGAAATATATTTGTACAAAAATATATTCTGTGGGGATATAAAATAAACTAACACAGTTACTTATTAAAAAGTCAACCCCACGATGAGAATAAAACAAAGATAAATGAATCCAGATACTTATCATCTTGAACCAAATCAAAACACTGTACCTTAATGCATTTTGTTCATTAGAATTGAATAGGAATGATTTTTCTCTTAAATGCATACATTATTAAACTTCACAGTCTATTTTACAAAACCAGGTAGAGATAGTACATACCTAAATTGGCAAATGTGAGATACTGAGTTGTTTTTCTCCCAGAAATTCAGATGGAAATGGGATTGTTTTTCTGCATTTTGATTTATTTAAATAATGACATCAATATCCTACATTATATTTTGGCTAAAATTGAGGAAAAAAGTACTATACACAACTTTTAAGACAATAAAGGTCTAAGACACAGATATAAGTATTCTATAATTTTATATCACCTTTGTTATAAAATTATCAAACTTTATATTTACAATAACAACAACAAATCCACTGACATCACTTCTATTTGTTTCTCCAATTTGGCTACACTCTGACTTTTCCCAACTTCAGCAGAGAGCCAACCTGCCCAGGGGAAGCCTTGATGCACATCCAGCTGCTGATTGGTATATGCCTCACAGCCCGAGTGCTGATTATTTCTCTGAGAAATTGGAAAGGCTACTACAGGATGCTGGGAAGCTTTAATAGAGAAGGAGTAAGTGAACAGATTGTCCTTCAGAACTGGCCACATTCAGTTTCCCTATTGAAGAACTGACTTCAAGAAGGTCTTTGTTTTGCTTTTCCCTCTCCCTTTTACTGTTTAGTGCTTTGTTCTCTCAAACAAAGTGTCCCTATCCTGGGTATTATGGGTCTCATATTTTATTCTAATTCAAGGTACATAGCCTTATTAGCACAATGCCACCTGGCTGTGTTTTTAATCTGTGTTGGGTAGCCATCTACCTCCCACATGGTATCAGGAGGATACTCTCTTGATAATTCCCATAGATGGCCTAATGGGACTCTCTTTAGAGATTAGGAAGCTTTCCAGTGCTCAGTATTTCTCTGTCTCAACAAAGGACAGGCCAATCTATGTCGTGAGAACAACGCTTGACTTAATTTTTCTTCTGCCTTTTTGATTAAGTACTCTGGTGTGCAAAAGAAGAAAAGGGGACAATTTTAGCTTGTTTATGCTTGAGGAACATTGTGAAGTGAATGAAGCACTGTATTGGGAGTCAGAAAATTTGCACTGTGTTCTATCTGTATCTTCCTGGCAGGGTCGTCATCCTCTTTCTATTTCTCTGGGCCTCTGTTGCATTTACAGTAAAGTAGAATGATAACCTCTACCTGTGTAAAGTGGGCCTACACTAATTAATATGAGGTTCTTTGCAAATCTGTGTTTTGGTCACGGTAAAGATAAAACAGGCTCATCTGAAATGTACCAGTTCTCAAAATAGTCCCCACCCAGAGTGGTGATAGAAATGCAGTTTATTGAATGTTTACTCCCTATCCAATACAATAAAGGCACAGAAATAAAATATTGAGCAAAATCAACAATGTTCTTAACCTCACTTAGATTACTAAAGAAATGAAGGCTGATGTACTAGGCATTGTGATTGATTAGAATGCCATGTGTCGGCCACCTTCTTTATGGTTGAGTATTCTCATTGTGAACAATTACTTGTTCTCGCTATCAAAAGTATCAAAGTAAATGGAAGTGCTTAATGAAATTTTCCTGCTTTCTCAGAATTAGGATTAAGAACTTTATCTAAGGATATGGAGATATGGAGAACTCTATTTACATTTAAAGTTCAGAGAGCCTCGAGCTCTTTTTCCAAGCTGAAGCCCACCAAGGATTAAAGACCATGCAACTTTACCCATCTCATAAGAAAAGAGGTTCAAGTCTTGGGAGTATACCATGTACTGAAAGAGAAACCATTCTTTGTTTCTCTCAAATCTCTTTTCAGCAGTTCTTTTCTTTGGGATGGGAATAGGTTCTGGGCTGCTTTTTCTATACTAAACAGCAGAGTGAAGAACTCTGTAATGCTAAGTCAGGTGCATTCTCCCACCATTTCTTTCTCCCTTTGCTTGAGACATGTTGCTGATGTTCTCAGATTTGGGAAATCTTCCAACCTTCCTCGGTGTTCTAGCTCCACATCCACTACTCAGATTCAGTACCAATCCTGAGGATGAAAAAGGCCAGAAATCTTGTGGTTCTGACTTCCTGCCTATCTCTCCCAGGCATTGAAACTGTTTCTAGATAGGTGGAAATAACTGGTCTAACTGGTCCCTACTCTCCCTCTCTGATACTTCCTTTCAGAAACAAAATGCCTTCTTCTTCTTTAATGTGCACCAACACCCTGTTGATAACATGACTGTCATTATGGTAGGCAGAATTCTAAAGATGCCTCCCTCCCCACTGCAGATTCCTGTCCCCTGATTATTCAACCAGTAACCTAGATTCTGCTGTGAGGGGATATTGGCGGTGGGATTAAGGTTGCTAATTAGTTGACTATGAAATAGGGAGATTATTCTGGATTTTCCATGTGTGCCCAGTGTGATCACATGAGCCCTGAAAAGCAGAAGAGGAAAGCCCAAGAGTGAGTCAGAGAGATGTAGTAGCATGAAAAGTAAGGGAGGTTTGAAGCTTAAGACAAACCAGACTCACTGTTGTTGGAAGGAGGCCACTTGAAAAGCACAAGGAGAGAGGGGAACTATCTCTCCTTGTGCAAAGGAGCAAAGATTCTTTGTGACAGTCAGCAAAGAAATGGCAATTTCACCTCTACAACTACTTGGAATTGAATTTTGCCTGAATAAGTCTGGAATTGGATAATTTCCAGAGCTTCCAGTAATCTTGCCAACATCTTGATTTTAGTCCTCTGAGATATATGACAGATCTGACCCACAGAAACTATCAGGTAATAAATTTGTGTTGTTTTAAGCTGCTAAATCTGTGGCAATTTGTTGTGGCAATAATAGAAAACAATACAGTCACATCTTCCTCCTGCTCCAAGGTGCATTTGCCTTCCTGTCCCTGAGGGAAAATTGTAGAAGTAATGCAGAAAGCTGAATCAGAAAAGGAAAAACAAATTTTTGGGAGGCAAAATACCTATTCCCTTTACACTTTTTAACTTTATATTGATGCGATGACTCTATAATTAGATTATAAAGCAGTTGATAGACATTACATACAAAGTAAATTGTAAAATTGTGTGTGTGTTCATGTGTATGAGAGGGAGAGGTTTGGATTAATATTTCTTCATATATTCTTACATGAAAATATTAATTGAACTTCATATAGTCAATCCAATATTCTTTCAACTGAACCTCATTAAAGTTCCATAAATTAGGAGTGCCTGGGTGGCTCAGTAGGTTAAGCGTCCAACTATTGATTTTGGCTCAGGTCATGATTTCAGGGTTGTGAGATTGAGCCCTGTGTTGGGCTCCCCACTCAGTGGGAGTCTGCTGAAGATACTCTCCCTCTTCCTCTTCTCCTCCCCCTCCCTCTGCCCACACACAATCTCTCAAATAAATAAATAAATCTTAAAAAAAGAAGTCCATGAATTAAGTTACCTTCATGTGTATTACATATAAAGAAACAGGCTTAGAATTTTTAAGTAGTCTGCCTAATGTCAATGAGGTGAAATTCAGACTGCAAAATGTAGCAAACTTTAGGGGAATTAAACATGCAAAATTAGTGAAACTGCAAAAGTAGCCTGAGGTGACCAGGGCTTGGAGAAAACCCAAAAGATAGATTGGCTAAGTGTGGGAATACCAAGGGGTATCCTGCATCTCACTCTTTGTCATGGTAAGAGTACATGAGTTTTTCCACTGATTAAGGGAACATCTTGTTTGCTATAAAAGTTAAGTTGTCTTATTATTTCAAAGTGAGGTGCCTTCTGTGACAAAACAAACAAACAAGAAAACCCCAATTTGTTAATTAACTTAACAAATGTTAATCATAATTATTCTACACAATCACTATGTTATTGGCTCATCTGAGAAGCATTTAAATTAAAAAAAAATCTTCTTGTATTAATTTTTATAGGTGTGGGTGAGAAGTTGAGACAGAAGGGATAGCTTTAAGATAGATCTCCCATGCAGACCAAAATCCTGTGGTATCTTCCTTATAATCATACATCTTTCTCCTAAGGGAGCCAACATTTGAGTACCTGCTACAGAGAAGTACATGAAAACTAGTGAGTATTAGCTGGAGAATCGGTAGCGTCCCACACAATGAGGAAAGCAATTTCTGTGCCACTAATGTGAACTTTTCATTTTTCCTCTTCTTCTGCATCTTTCCAACTAGAGTAATAAGTACAAGAAGGGGTCTTTGGATAAGAGCAGATATTGTCTCCACCCACACCAAGCTAAAGGAAGGAGGACTTTGAATTAAATATGTGATTGAAGGGCGCCTGGGTGGCTCGGTGGGTTAAGCATCTGCCTCGGCTCGGGTCATGATCTCAGGGTCCTGGGATCGAGCCCCACATCGGGCTCTCTGCTCGGCGGGGAGCCTGCTTCCTCCTCTCTCTCTCTGCCTGCCTCTCTGCCTACCTGTGATCTCTCTCTGTCAAATAAATAAATAAAATATTAAAAAAAATATGTGATTGAAGTTAAAAAAATTATTGAAAATTCATGGGCTCAAATGAGAAGCAGTTACAGTAATTGGCTACACAGTGGAAAGGGAGACTTCAAAGACTTTAGAAAGTATATAGAAAAAATAGAAATATTTTCCACTTAGAATTTAATTATTTTCAATTTGTTGATCAAAGTTATTTCATATTACATTATTTACATCATGAATGGTGTGTATGACCTTACATAAGTTTGTGTGTGTGTATGTGTGTGTACATATATTTAACCTAGGACTATCCTACTGGAAGTTTTACAGGAAAAATTACAAATGTGTTGAAATGCTCCTCAGATAAACCATTGTTTGTGTTTATGCAGTATAATTGTACTTATTATAAATAAGACACAATGTTAAATTTCTATATGTGTAATATTATTCAAATTATCAAAGCTGCCTAATAGTTTTGTGAGATGAGGACACTGAGGCACTGTGAGTTTAAATACTTTGCATATCTCCAAATTATAAAGTACCAGAGCTAGGATATGAATACTTGACATTGATCACTGGCACTTTTTTGCCAAAATTCCTGTTAATGGAAAAAGTTTGAAAGGTTCAGATCAGAAATTCACAGTTCACTCCAAATTATTGATTAAAAGCTGGAAGGACCAATCACAGTTAGTGAAAAGCTCAACTACTTTTCAAACGTGACACTTATCTTGACAAATCCTTGTTCATTGCCTTGACACATGATAAACAAGTTAACATTATTAACTTGAAAAAAATATATTTCCAATACTTCCTTTGAGTTTTGCCTCTCCTTTATTTCCCCCCTCTCTCTCTTTCTCTCTTTTTCTTCCAATGACAGGGGAACATTATTGAGGCTCCAGGTCCATGAGGCTGAGCAGGAGGCTGCCCTGTGGACAAAGAAAGAGCTGGTGGCAAGGCCTTATTTAACCTTCTTGGTGCACAGGTGTATACCTAACACTTTATTCCTACCCTGTACCATACACACACACACACACATACATATATATACACACATATATGTCTATATATATGTCTAATACTCTGAAGATCATAAACATAAAAGATAATTATATTATTCTTATTTTGTATTTATTCAAAATTTAGAAGTTATTAGTTATATTTAGAAAGATTCTTATTCTCAAGAAGAATGTACAAATGGTTGACTTTCCCTCAAAATTATTTTATTCCAAATTATTCCAAATATTAAATTAAAGGTAAACAGTAAAATAATATTGCTTTCTGAAGGGGAAGACATGTCTACAGATCCTAGGGACATTAAAAGTGTCATGGAGTAATACCTTAAACAACTCTATTCCCACAATTAAAACCAAGATTAAATGGACTGATTCCTTGAAAGGTACAATCTGCCAGTCTCACCCACGAAGAAACAGACAATCTGAATAGGACTATATCTATTAAATAAATTGGATTAATAATTTAAAGTCTCCCCAAATTGAAAGTACTTAGCCCAGAAGTGTTCATTGGTAAAATCTGCCAAATATTTAGGTAGAAATAGTGTGATATTAACAAGAGAATAGACAAATCAATGGAACAGAATATAGAGCTCAGAAATAAATCTCAATAAATATAATCAAGTGATCTTTGGCAAAGGGGACAGGCAATACATGGAAAAAGATAGCCTTTTCAACAAATGGTTCTAAAACACTGGACATCCACCTGCAAAAAAAAAAAAAAAAAAAAGGAATTTAAACACAGACCATGGACCTTATACCCTGGTAAGACACTGATAAGACTTCTTTTGTTTTTTTTTGTTATTGTTGTTTTGTTTTCTTTGTTCTAATTTATTCGTTGTTTTATTTTATGTTATTTTAGTTATGTTATTTTAATGTAATTAACATACAGTGTTATGTTAGTTTCAGGTGTTAGTGATGTAACAATTCCATGTATTACCCAGTGCTCATCACAACAAATGCTCTCCTTAATCCCCATCACCTATTTCACCCATCCCCTACCCACCTCTCCTCTGGTAACTATCGGTCCTCTAAAGTTAAGAATATGTTTTGTGGTCTCTCTCTCTCTCTCTCTCTCCCACTTTCTCTTTCTCTCTTTCCCCTTTGATCATTTGTTTTGTTTCTTAAATTCCACAAATGAGTGAGATCATATGGTATTTGTCTTTCTAACTTGTTTTGCTTAACATTATACTTTCTAACTCCATCCACATTTTTGCAAGTGGCAAGATTTCACTCGTTTTTATGGCTGAAAAATATTCTATTGTACATATAATACATACCACATCTTCTTTTAACACCATTAAAAGACACTGTTAAAAAAATGAAAAGACCAGCCACAAACTGGGAGAAAATATTTGCAAAAGACTTATCTGTAAAGGAGCATTAAATATATATATTTAATAGTTATATTATATTATATCATATACATAACATACATAATATATAATAATAAATATAAAAGTTAATGCTCCTATTTATATTTATATTTATATTTGCACACACACAGAGAACTCTTCAAACTCATCAATAAGAAAACAACCCAATAAAAAAACATGGGTCAAAGACACTAACAGACCTCACCAAAGAAGATATACAATGACAAATATGTGTATGAAAAAATTCTCTACATTACATGTCATCTGGGAAATGCATTTAGACTAACAAAGAGATCCTAATGTACTCCTATTAGGATAGCCAGAGTCAAAAACACTAACATGAAATGCTGGCAAACATGTAGGGAAACAGGAACTCTCTTTCATTTTTGAATGCAATATGGTAGAGACACTATGGAAAGCAGTTTGGGTGGTTTCTTATAAAACTAAAATTCTCTAGCCATGTTATCCAGCAGATATACTCCTTGGTATTTATAAAATGAGCAGAAAATTTATGTACACATAAAAACCTTCACATGCATATTTTTGCAGCATTATTCATAACTGCCAAAATTTGGAAAAAAAAAACAAGATATCCTTCAGTAGGTGAATATATAAGTAAACTGAAATGGCTGTATCTTCTATGATTCTTACAATATGATAATCTAGAAAAGGCAAAACTATGAAGATGGCAAAGAGATAAGTGGTTGAGGGAAGGGAAGGAAGGATGAATAAGCAAAGTACAAAGGATCTTTAGGGCAGTGAATCTAATCTGTATGATACTATAATGGTAACTATGTGTCATTTATAAATTTGTCCAACCCATATAATGTGTAACACCATGAGTTCCATATAAATTATGGACTCTGGGTAATAATGATTTGCCAATGCAAGTTAATCAATTGTAACACATTTCTACACTGGTGAGGGATGTTGATAATTGGGAGGGTATGTATGTGTGGGAACAGAGAGGGTATATGGGAATCTCTACCTTCTGCCCAATTTTGCTATGAACCTAAACTGCTCTAAAAAAATAAGCCTCATTTAAAAAGTGTAAAGAAGATTAGGGGTGAAGGTTATGTTTAAAAAGTTAGAGATTATTTACAGAAGTGGAAAGCTATGTGAAACAAATTAAAAGCACTTCCATATACTACCTAGGAATTGTTATTCAACTTTAAACAAAGATTTGTTAAAATTCTAATATGAACAATTGTAATATGATAAAAAAAGAACTATTAGTTTGGAGTCATAAAAACTAAATACAATTCCTACCTCTGAAATTTAACTTGTAAGCTATCTTCCAGCTATTATTTGCTTTGAAAAACATAAACATCTTTTTTTAATCTGATAAATATTATGAATCTCTCTTTATATTGTAGCCTTGCTAGTTTAGTAGAATTACATTTTGAAATTACTAAACATAGTTAAACTAAATGTTAACTGAATATTAATCTACAGATAATTTGAAAAGCAATTTGAAGGTTTTTAAGGAGCAGAATATCCAATAAACTCACGGGTAACATATATTTATATATCTTACCTGTTTGGCTTAAAGTTATTTGAATTTGAAAATAATAGATATTTATAACCACATAACCCAACATGGTGGCTGAAAAGTACAAAACAAACATATTTATTGAATGCTGGTGAACAAATAAGAAAATTTATACATCTGTATAAATTATAAGTTTTTCACATTATCCAGCTTCTAATGTTTTCTTTTTTATCACTGAATAAAAATGTAATGGTCAAGAACATTCAGTAGAATTGCTTCCAGCTTCATTGACGATTCACGTGGTTCATTGTTTTAGCATTAGTGACAGTGTTTGAGCAACAACATACGAAAGAATGCAACTTGCATGATGAGAACTCATTCTATTACACACAATAAGATGCTTACATAGATATAACTTCAAAATGATTCAAAACTTAAGATATTCAAAATATTAAAGTCTTTGATGTTTCAGTAATTTTTGTGTAATTTACCTAACTCCTGAGAGTTTGGACTTAGACTTTTTATCAGTATTTGTAACCTAAATACACTATTTACAATGTGAGGTTCTGTAACCTACAGTGATCAACATATCTGTTAATAACTTAATTATTTCTTATTTGTTTTGACATGTTTATTGCATAAAGGAAATCCTACAGTCTGCTCTTAAATAGATGGCAATTATCATAAAGTTAAGAAATTACTGTAACAAGGATATACAATTAATCAGTTCTGTGTTTCATAACACCATGTGCATGCCCTGATGCATTGCTTTCAGCAATACAACAGCTGTTCTTTAATGCATATTTTATGTCTCCAAGTAATTCTTTCATGGTGAATTATGGCATATTCAGCCAGAATTAATAATGAACCAAAAGCATGTGTGGAAGATTAAGTAAAATCTTTACTGGAGAGTTAAATTTGATTCAAGACTTTAATTTCAGAAAAATTAAACAAAAAGTATAATAACTTTCAGCTGATCAAAAAAACTACTTTCTATGTATCATCAATATAATACTTAACAAAGTGGGAAGTGAATATTCACTTAGTGAAATAGAAGTTGCCCACTTGTGTTCACAAATAAGAATAACAGTCTTCAAAAGAATTAGTAAATATTTTTAAATCTGTAACTTTACCTTTGAGAAGCCCTCATGTCATGTATGTTATGTAATTTGTCAGCTGGCTCCTAAATCCTTGTCACCAGTAGAGAATATTCAGTAATTTTACTTTTCTTACTCTCACCTAAATGAATCCTACAAGAAGAACCTTGAGATAAATAATTTAAATTGTGGTGTGACTGAAGTGAACTCTATTCCATTAGCAAGTATTTATTAGAAGTCTAAATCCACTCAGGAAAGAGAATCCACACAATAATTTGAAGAAGAAAATTTTAATGTGAAGAAATATTAGCTATAACAAGGAATTGGAGTAATGTTGCATAAGCTTGTAAGAAGTAAAGAAATGAGACATTCAAGTTCAGAAGGCACATAGAACCTCCCTCAAAATCAATAATCATAGATCAACACCTGGACATATAATAGTGAAGCTTGCAAATCTCAGACACAAAGAGTAAATCCTGCAAACAACTCAGAACAGGAGGTCTTAACCTAGAAGGATAGAAATATTAGAGTGGCAGCAGACCAATCCACAGAATTCTGGTAGGCAAGAAAGGACTGGGATGATATATTCCGGTGCTGAGAGAGAAAAATACTCAGTCAGAATACTTTATCCAGCAATACTGTTATTCAGAATAGAAGGAGGGATTAAAAAAAAAAAAAAAAACCTTCCAGGATGAACAGAAAATGAAAGGATTTCTGATCACAAAACCAGCCCTGCAAGAAATATTAAGGACAACCCTTTAAGTGAAGAGGGAGCCCAAAAGTAACATAGACTAGAAAGGAACAGAAACAATATACAGAAATAGGTACTTTACAGGTAATACAGTAGCACTAAATTCATGTCATTCAGTAGTTACTCTGAATGTAAATGGGCTAAATGTCCCAATCAAAAGACACAGCTTATGAGATTGGATAAAAAAGCTAGATCCATTGATACACTATCTGCAAGAGACTCATTTTAGACCCAAAAAGAGAGGGTGGAAAACCATTTATCATGCTAACAGACATCAAAAGAAAGCTGGGGTAGCAATCCTTATATCAGACAAATTATATCTTAAACCAAAGACTCTAATAAGAGATGAGGAAGGACTCTATATCATAATTAAAGTGTCTATCCAACAAGAAGATCTAACAATTGTAAATATTTATGCCTCTAACATAGGAGCAGCCAATTATATAAACCAAGTAATAACAAAACTAAAGAAACCCATTGATAATAATACAATAATATTGGGGGACTTAACACCCCACTCACTGCAATGGACAGATCATCTAAGCAGAAGATCAACAAGGAAAAAAGGGCTTTGAATGACACACTGGACCAGATGGACTTCACAGGTATATACAGAGCATTCTATCCTAAAGCAACAGAATACACATTCTTCTCTAGTGCACATGGAACATTCTCCAGAATAGATCACATACTTGGTCACAAATCAGGTCTCAACCAGTACCAAAAGATTGGGATCATTCCCTGCATATTTTCAGACCATGATGCTTTGAAACCTGAAGTCAATCACAAGAGGAAATTTGAAAAAAACCTCAAATTCAAGGAGGCTAAGGAACATCCTACTAAAGAATGAATGGGTCAAGCAGGAAATTTAAGAAGAATTTTTTTAAAATCATGGAAACAAATGAAAATGAAAACACAACTGTTCAAAACCTTTTGGATGCAGCAAAGGTGATCCTAAGAAGGAAGTACATGGTAATACAAGTCTTTCTCAAGAAACAAGAAGAGTCTCAAATACACAATCTAACCCCACATTAAAGAAGCTGGAGAAAGAACAGCAAGAGCTGGTTCCTTGAAAGAATTAATAATATTGATAAACCCTTGGCCAGAAGTATCAAAAAGAAAAGAGAACGTATCCAAATAAATAAAATCATAAATGAAAGAGATCACTATCAACACCAAAGAAACACAAACAATTATAAGAACATATTATGAGCAACTATATACCAAAAAATTAGACAATTTGGAAGAAATGGATGCATTCCTGAAAACATATAAACTACCAAAACTGAAACAGGAAGAAAGAGAAAACCCGAACCGACCCATAACCAGCAACAAAATTGAAGAAGTCATCAAAAACCTCCCAACAGGGTTGCCTGGGTGGCTCAGTGGGTTAAGCCTCTGCCTTTGGCTCAGATCATGATCTTGGAGTTCTGGGATCGAGCCCCACGTTAGTCTCTCTGCTCTGGTGGGGAGCCTGCTTCTCCGTCTCTTTCTGCCTGCCTCTCTGCCTACTTGTGATCTCTCTCTGTGTGTGTCAAATAAATAAATAAAATCTTAAAAACAAAAACAAAAACAAAAAAACTTCCCAACAAACAAGTGTCAGTGGCTTCCCAGGGGAATTCTACCAAACATTTATTTTTTTAATTTTTTTTTTTTAAGATTTTATTTATTTGACAGAGAGAGAGACAGAGATCATAAGCAGGCAGAGAGGCAGGCCAAGGCAGAGAGAGAAGCAGGCTCCCCACTGAGCAAGGAGCCCGATGCGGGGCTCGATCTCAGGACCCTGAGATCATGACCTGGACTGAAGGCAGCGGCTTTAACCCGCTGAGCCACCCAGGCACCCCTCTACCAAACATTTAAAGAAGAACTAATACCTAGTCCTCTGAAGCTGTTTCAAAAAATAGAAATGGAAGGAAAACTTCCAAACTTGTTCTATGAAGCCAGCATTACCATGATTCCCAAAAGAGACAAAACCCCACCAAAAAGAAGAATTACAGACTATTATCCCTGATGTACATGGATACAAATATTCACACCAAAATACTGGCCAATAGGAACCAACAATACATTAACTCTTCATAGTGTAAGGATAGAGGGAACTTACCTCAATATCATAAAAGCCATCTACAAAAAGCCCCCAGTGAATATTATTCTCAATGGGGAAAAACTGAGAGCTTTTCCCCTAAGATCAGGGATAGGACAGGGATGTCCACTCTTACGACTGTTGTTCAACATAGTACTAGAAGTCCTAGCCTCAGCTATCAGACAACAAAAAGAAATAAAACGTGTTTGAATCAGCAAAGAAGTCAAACTCACATTCTTCACAGATGAAATGATACTCTATGTGGAAAACCCAAAAGGTTCCACCTCAAAATTTCTAGATCTCATATAAGAATTCAGCAAAATGGCAGGATATAAAATCAATACACAGACATCAGTTGCATTTCTATACACTAACAAGACAGAAGAAAGAGAAATTAAGGAGTCAATCCCATTTACAACTGCACCAAAAACCATAAGATATTTAGGAATAAACCTAACTAAAGAGGCAAAGGATCTGTACTCCACAAACTATAGAACACTCATGAAAGAGATTGAAGAAGACACAAAGAAATGGAAAAATGTTCTATGCTCATGGATTGGAAGAACAAATATTGTTAAAATGTCTATGCTACCTAAAGCAATCTATACATTCAATGCAATCCCTAGCAATGTACCAACTTCTTTCAGAGTGGAACAAATAATACTAAAATTTGTATGGAACCTGAAAAGACCCCGTATAGCCAAAGGGATCTTGAAAAAAAAAAACAAAACAAAACTAGTGGCATCACAATTCTAGACTTCAACCTCTATTACAGAACTGTAATCACCAAGACAGTATGGCACTGGCACAAATATAAACACATAAATCAATGGAATGGAATAGAGAATAGGAATATACCCTCAACTCTATGGTCTAATCTTTGACAAAGGAAGAAAGAATATCCAATTGGAAAAAAGATAGTCTATTCAGCAAATGGTGCTGGGAAAATTGGACAGCCACATGCAGAATAAAACTGGTCCATTTTCTTACACCATACACAAAAATAAACTCAAAATGATGAAGATCTAAATGTGAGGCAGAGTCCATCAAAATCCTAGAGGAGACCACAGGCAGCAACCTCTATGACCTCAGCCACAGCAACTTCTTGCTAGACATGTCACCAAGGGCAAGGGAGACAAAAGCAAAATGAACTATTGACACTTCATCAAGATAAAACAAAATAAAACAAAACAAAGCAAACAAAAAAAAAATCCTTTTGCACAACAAAGGAAATAGTTGACAAAACCAAAAGACAACTGACCGAATGGGAGAAGATATTTGCAAATATCTTATCAGATAAAGAGCTAGTGTCCAAAATCTATAAAGAACTTACCAAACTGAACACCCAAAGAACAAATAATCCAATCAGGAAATGGGCAGAAGACATGAACAGACATTTCTCCAAAGAAGACATACAAATGGCCAACAGACATGAAAAAATGCTCCACATCACTCAGGATCAGGGAAATACAAATAAAAACCCTAATAGTATACCACCTCACAGTTTTCAGAATGGCTAAAATTAACAAGTCAGGAAACAACAGATGTTGGCAAGGATGTGGAGAAAGGGGAGCCCTCCTACACTGTTGGTGGTAATGCAAGCTGGTACAGGCACTCTGGAGAACTGTATGGAGATTCCTCAAAAAGTTAAAAATAGATCTACCCTAAGACCCAGCAATTGCACGTCTGGGTATTTACCCCAAAGATACAAAGGTAATGATCTGGAGGGGCACCTGTACTCCAGCGTTTAGGCAGCAGTGTCCGAAATAGCCAAACTATGGAAAAAGCCCAGATGTCCACAGACTGATGAGTGGGTAAAGAAGATGTGGTATGGGGTGCCTGTGTGACTCAGTTTGTAAAGTGTCTGGTTTTGGCTCAGATCATGATTCCATGGTCGAAGGATCCAGCCCTGAGTCTGGCTTCCTGCTCAATGGATAGTCTGCTTCTCCTTCTGCCCCTTCCTCTGCTCATGGTCTTGCTCTCTCTTTTTCTCTCTCTCTCATGCTCTCTCTCTGTCAAATAATATCTTTAGAAAAACACTGCTCAGCCATCAAAATATGAAATCTTGCCATTTGCAACAACTTGGGTGGAACTAGAGTCCATTAGGCTCAGCAAAATAAGTCCATCAGAGAAAGACAATCATCATATGATCTCACTCATATGTGGAATTTAAGAAACAAAACAGTATCATGGGGGAAGGGAAGGAAAAGTAAAATAAGTAAATATAGTAAATAATTAAAAAGTAAAATAAATATAAGTAATATAAGTAAATATAGTAAATAAGTAAAAAGTAAAATAAGAGCAAATCAGAGAGGGAGATAAACCATAAGAGACTCTTAATCATATGAAACAAACTGAGGGTTGCTGCAGGGGAGGAGTGTGAGGGGATGGTGTAACTGGCTGATGAACCTTATGGAGGGTACATGATGTAATGAACAATGGGTATTATATAAGACTGATGAATCACTGTACTCTTCCTTTGAAATTAATAATACACTATAGGTTAATTAACTGAATTTAAATTAAAAAAAGCTTATCTCAATCATATGATTAGACATTTAGAAACCTAATATTTTGCCATTTGTAGGAAAAGTGGATTTCCAAAACATTGCTGGTTTACCTTATTTTATATAACATACAAATGAAAATATATAGTTAACTTTAGTTAAAATAAATGAATGATACTCAGTAATAAAAATCAAAATGTCAATTAAATTAAACATAAATAAATCTTATTAAGAATACTTATTAAATTCAAAAGTTGAAAATAATATAATAATAAAGATCACTTTAACTTTTCATTTCATACAATATTTAACATTTCAAACAAAGATACCATTGTATTGTCAAAAAAAAGGAAGAAAGAAAGAAGAAAGAAAAAAAGAAATATTAAAAAGTACAGGGGACATCTGACTGGATCAGTCGTTGGAGCATGTGATTTTTGATCTTGGGGTTGTGGGTCCAAATCCCATGTTGTGTGTAGAGAGAGTACTTAAAAAAGAAAGATTATAGCAATAGCACATATAAAGAATACCACTCCACCACTCCCTCTGTGGTTGAGATAGAACACTTGAGGGAAAGACTCCCATTGGGCTAAGATACAGTTCAAATGGAAGGATACAGCCATGGCCAACCGGATGGAAGAGAAGTCAGTTTGGTGTAAGACAAAACTTGCGGGGAATCTGCCTTCTAGCACTGAGTGATTATTCTTTCCCTAAGGTATTAAAGAAGGGTCTTCATTAGTAGGTATCTCATTGGAGGGACTCTATTATAAAATCACTCAAGGAGGGTCTGTGTTGGAAACTGCTGGCAAATGAATACTGCCAGTTTTTGTGTACTGCAGGAATCATGAATTGAGAAGCTTCAAGCACTGCAGGAGCCAGATGCTGGAGAAGATGTGTACCCTGGAAAAGCCCACCAAGAGGGTTCATGGGAATAAAAAGCAAAACCCTTACTTCCTGCAATGTTTCCTCAGTACTCTCTATTGATAAAGCTGATCATCAGGCCAGCTGGTAAAGCAAAACTAAAGGCTATAGATCCACTTTTACAGAGCAAGCAAAACTTGAATTTGGAGGTGAGAGTCAATAAATCAATAACTGGCAGATATAAATGCATAAGCAATTATCTATGATCCCAAGACAGTTATGCCTAAAAATGTGATGTTCATCACATTTGATGATAAGCACTACCAGAAAACTAGCTACAAGCAGGTCAGAGAAGGTTATATGGGTAGGGAGGGGTGGTTTGTGGAAAACACATGACATGCATAACAGTTGGATGTATAATATTAAGAGTATGATCAAGAAATGGGGAAAATGGAAAGAGATGCAAAGTCCCAGTTACTTGTTATGTGGCTATGGAGTTGATGGCTTCTAAATCAAGCGATAGATTTTACTTAATACGTAAGTGGAATAATAAAAGTTTTTGACTAGAAGTATAAGGAATTCAAAATGTCCTCTAGAAGTATTACTCCAATGTAGTGAGCAGGACAGATAAAGCAATGTCTATGGGTCTTATCTCTGACCATGAAATGCGTTTATTTCTATCAAAATAAAAGTATGTGTATGGAAGCAAATGGAGGAGAAAATAAACATGTAAACTGGTGCTTGGAAATACATTGATCTTCTAAATCAGCCTGTAACTTACTGGCCCTTACTTTCCTCTCTGTACTTGACAGCAGAATCAGCCATAGTTGATACAATACACAGGAATAATAATTTTGAAAGAAGTCACATGTGACTATAGCAAAAAAGAAAATTATCCTTAACCATTCTGTAACCTTATATCTAATTTTTTAATATATGCTCATTACCCAATTATAGAATTTGTGGGTATTCAATATTCTTTTCTATTAGCTTTATGTTAATTGTGGTGAAGTTTTAAACTCAATTCAGTGCACTGTAGACTGAATGTAGAGTCAAAAGATATGAATTCAGGTCTAGACTGTGCTATTTTGCATATAATGTTAAGCAATAAGACTGACCTTTTAAACAGACATGTTAATGTAGCACATGACTACCATAGGGATAAAATGAAATAATGCAGGTGAAACATTTTTATTAATTGGAAAGCACTGTATAAATACAAGGCATTTATTCTGATTTAGTTTAAGTATATTGAGGGCTGTTACTATTCTAAATAACAAAGACTTATCTCTTAATCAATTTTTAAAATTTATCTAGGATATGTTTTATTAAGGATAACTTCCTCATGGATATCCAGGAGGAAATCCATTTTTCTCCCTTGAACTGAGCAAGGAAGAACACAGTGTCAAAATTGAGGCTGTCCTTAGGGATTTCATAATCTTATGCATGTTCCATATTTGATCTTATAAATACTCTAATTTTTATGTTTTTCAAATAAATATGCTTCAAAATATTTTTGACATTTTATTAAATGGCTATCTGTATCCTCTTTTCATTTTTTATAGATCTACTTATTCAAGTGACATTGCAAACTTACCTTTACTTCCTAAAATTTGTAATTCTTACCCTTCTTTTTAACAAATTTTACATTTTAAACCATATGCATTTAACAGGTTTTAAAATACTCATTTTTAGTTTAAGTTTAAGTAAGTTTAAAACTTCCCTGCTGATTAACTTACAAAAGAAATAAAAGCTTAGAAATAAGTGTTATTTTTGAGGAAACTGCTTTACATGGGTCATATATCTCAAGTAATGGATATTAAAGAATGTAATTTCTGTCTTCATTAATTAAATATATATATTTATTTATTTTTAGCACTTACTTTGCATCTGCTCAAAGAACCCAGCAATCATCATTGTTTTGGATTATCCCATATCAAAATGAAATGAGCCTCATAATGTAACCCTAAACTGGCATTTTATCCCAGAAGTTGAAGGAGGATTTTGCCAGGATAAGAATAACAAACAATACTTGATACTTGAGCTTTTTCCACTTTCTTACAGTGTATCTCTTTGCAGAATAAAGACATACAAACACTGAAACAGTGTGCAGAAGCTAAAATATAAAAGCAGAAATTTCCTTATACTTATCCAGAATGAGCAAGTCATGCTGCCATATTTCTGATTTTAGTTGAAGTATGCATAAGTGTCGCATCATGGAGAATGATCCTGAAATAGAATGAACTAGTTAAATATTATGAAAAAGCTAAAGACACCATAACATAATTGAAGGAATATAAAATGAAAACATCAGTGTTTGATGCCATTGAAAAAAATACTATATTTGATCACATCAAGATGGTAATTAGCTTACTAATAAATTTAGGTCACTGAAACCATTGGACTAGTAAATAGATTTAGAATTTAAAAGCTATTGATTTATTCAGGTGATGTGTATCTTTTCCTCATTATACACTATAATGATTTTACCTACACAGCAAAACATGAACCATTTTAATTACAAAAACTGCACAAAATATTATGCTTTTATTTTTCAGAAGCCCTTTAAGTTCAGTTATATATAAATATATATAATAATATTAAAATCATTTTCCTTAAATTGTTATTGTTGATTATCCCACTCCCCCAATTCTTTAAAATCAGATTAAAAACTAACTTGAGGGAATTTCATTTTCTATTTATAGTGGGCTAGTTTATATCAGAAAAAAATTCTCAAGAAGAACAAATATAAAATCGGTATTAGAGATGAGAACTACCATTTGAAGTTATTAGAAATAAACTCAGGTTGTCAGGACTTCAGGGTCCAAAATTCCCAAGAGAAGAAAAGAAAGGACACCAATGTTCATCTGTCACTTCTTTTCTTGTGGCATTTGCAAACTTGTCAGCAGTATGGGCCCATAGACCAAGCGAAAATGCAGGGTCAGAGCTTTCTGAAGCTGCACACAACTGTGGAGACAAAAATTATGCTTCAGTGGTACTGATAAACAATAGTTTGGAACTAAAACACTAAGGCTTCAGAACAAAGATAAAGGTGATATTATGGGACTCTTGGCCTATATAGTACTTCTTAGCTTCTAATCTGCAGTGTGAGAGGCTGGGCAGACAAGCTGAGAGCAGGAGCTAAGAGGCTAAATAGAGAGCAGAGCAATCTTATAGAGCCAAAAAGAAAAAAAAAAAAAAGATATTCAATTCCCAACTGGGAGGAAGAGCTCAGGAAAATACTTCAGGTTTTCAACTGAGACTTCATGTAGGGTCACGACAAGATATAGCTGAACAAAGAATTAATGAAATGGAAGATAAGGCAGTAGAAAATAGAGACTGTGATATATGATAAATGACTAAGTTAATGAATTGAACATGAATAAAATATAGGAAATAATGTAAAATATGTATGGAACAAAATGAAGAATCATAGACATGGAATTGAAGTCCTACAAGGAGAAGAGAGAAAAAAGGATGCAGTAAGTTCTGTTTGAAGAAGTATTGTTATAAATGTTCTAAAATTGACAAAAAGACAAAGCTACAGAGACAAGAATGATAAATATCAAAGAATATGACTTAGACAAACTATAGCAAAATCACTGAAATTCAGTCAGCAATAGAAAAATATTTTTTTAAAGATTTTATTTGATAGAGAGAGATCACAAGTAGTCAGAGAGAGAGAGAGAGAGAGGAGGAAGCAGGCTCCCTGCCAAGCAGAGAGCCTGATGCAGGACTCGATCCCAGGACTATGGGATCATGATCCTGAGCCGAAGGCAGAGGCTTAACCCACTGAGCCACCCAGGCACCCCAGCAATAGAAAAATATTTTAAAAAATCAGAAAAATTGAGTATTATCTTCAAAAAAGCAGCAATAATAATGCAATAATGCCACACAGTTCTGAAACAGAAATGACGAAAACCAGAGGACAATGAGTAATATATTTAAAATTCTTTAAAAGAAATAAATTATAAGCTACAATTTGATATCCACCTAAAATATATTTAAAACTTAAAGTGAACTATACTTAAGATCCCCCTTCTTTCTGGAAAAAATATAATAATTTAGTCAACTTGCAATAATAGAAATACTGAAGGAGGGGTGCTTCGGTGTCTCAGTTGGTTAAGTGTCTGCCTTCAGCTCAGGTCATGATCCCAGGGTCCTGGGATCAAATCCTGCATTGGGCTCCCTGCTCAGTGCAGAGCCTGCTTCTCTCTCTTCCTCTGCCTGCTGCTTCCCCTGCCTGTGCTCGCTCCTCTCTCAGTGACAAATAAATAAATAAAATATTTTAAAAATACTGAAGGTAGTTCTTGAGGCAGAAGAAAAAGTATCTCAATTGGATTTGCAATGAGGAAGGAAGGAATAAAGAACACTGGAAAGAATAAAAGTGTGGTAAGTTAAAATAAAATAAAAATATAAATTAGTAATAAGAATGACTTATTAAGAATGAAAATACCTGACAAAGGACACACAGAAGAATGTGGGAGGGGATAAATACATTAAATATTTTAATGGGAATTAGACACACCTACACAAAAAAATAAAGAATAAATAAAAATAATGTTGAGATGAATCAGTAACACTTACTTTTCAATAAAATTACTATATTTTCTCCAACATTTACTGTTCATTCAAAAGAGATTTTTTGCATGTGTGTCATGCACCATGTAGGTCTCAAATATACATGTAAGGATATGACACATCACCTGACATTTAAGAATATGACACATCACCTGACCCAAGTGCATTAAGTACAGTTTAATAGCAAATGCCCATTTTAAGATTGAGCATTAATTTAATTCAGATTAGGAACAGAGAAGAAATACTATTATGTAGATATATATTTTTAACTAATTGTAAACTGCATATATTCAGTCGTACATTATACTACTTATATTTGTATTCAAATCAAAGTTTCAATCTAAGATTTTTGCATATTTACATTCTATTTTTCTCAATTTCTTTGGTTATTGGTGGGAATTTCTGGCATCATTGTTGTATTATTTTACTTTTAAACATTTCAGATTGATAATATCATATGTGGCTTTTTTTTATTGCATTTCTTGTTTGGTTAAAATTGTAGTTGTGTTCACATACATAGAGAGGTTAAATAGCATCTCTCAAATGTATTTTATTGTATTTTATTTTGGTGCTTGGATGATATTCCTTCTAACTCTAACTCTTCTAACTTTAAAAATTATATGTTTTCTTTAAAGAGAGGTGTAGTTTTATTTGACATCAATTCCATGTCCAGCAACTGGATAATATTCTAGGCATACAACACCAGTTAATGTTTCATTAATAATCTCTCTAAAAACAGTTTAAGCTACAAATAGAAATTCAATTTTTTTATACTCTATTTTTTTTATTTCTTTTCAGCGTAACAGAATTCATAGAAATTCAATTTTTAAAAAGATTTTATTTATTTTTGAGAGAGAGAGAACACAAGTGGGAGGTGGGAAGAGGCAGACTCCCTGCTGAGATGTGGGATTAGATCCCAGGACCCTGGGATCGTGATCTGAACCGAAGACAGACACTTGACAGACCAAGACACCCAGGTGCCCAGATTTAAATTAACAGTAGACTTAATATAGTACTATAAATGAAAATAATTTAAGTGATGTGATGACCAGATACGTAGAAAAGCGTCACAGAGTTAAACCAGGTGAAGTCAGTGACAACACCATCAATGAGTGTACTCCTTGCCTACTATGATGAAAGTTATTTTTTCTAATTACTATTATGGTTGAATTTCAATAATTCAACTAGAGAAATGTTAAAATGTGAATAAAAGCATAACTCATGAAATATCCTTATAAAGCAATGAACAACACAGAAATGCAATTGTAAACACAAACATTATCAGGCACAGTGGGGAGTGCCAATTCTTTTAATGAAAATTTCTTCCTCAGGGCACCTGGGCGGCTCAGCTGGTTAAGCATCTGCCTTAAGCTCAAGTCATGATGTCCAGGTACTGGGATAGAGCCCCACATCAGGCTCAAAGCTCAGCGGGGAGTCTGCTTCTTCTTCTTCTCCCTCTGCCTCTTCCCCTGCTTGTGTGCTCTTTCTCTGTCTCTAATGAATAAATAAAACCCTAAAAAAAGAACTTCATTATTTCTGAAAACATTTTCCTCAATATTATTTTATTCATGTTTTAAGGATAAACAAAAAACAGTCAGTACCATGTGATTGGAGATAAAAAGAGGGTGAGAAGAGAAAGTCTTTCTCTTGCCCCTAACAGCAACACTCCAGTACGATTTGAAGTGTTCTATTACCATACTAACTCTGTATTCATCATATATGGTCACCATTTATTCAAACAGAAAATGGAAAAACAGAGAATGTTTGGCAGAGTCCATCTAATTCTTTCTTCAAAGTAGAGCTAGAAAGTGTTACTTCACACCCAGAAAGCCTATGTTTAAGATATTCTTTAGTATCTGATAAGAACCTTTTATTGTTGATGTCACTATATCTTTTATAAAATGTTTTTAAGTTTAATCAATATTTGTTTAAAACAGTTACTGATATTTCTAAAGCTCCTTGTAAAATGCTAAATGCCCTGTGGGTTTCCAGGTACTCCTTAAAGAGGTTGCAAAAAGTTAGTTTTCTTAATGAATAAAATGAACAGACAAAATAAACTATAACAATAGAGTGTGAAAAACTAATGAGATTTATTGGAGGAATGTATTATTCATAAACCAAATAAAAAATTGAGATGAATATGAGGAAGATATCATTTGTGTTCCCTCTTTGATATATGTGGGCAATTTGAACATATGCAAATGAAGAAAAGAGCCTTTCAGGTAGAGGAATTGAATGAGTCTAGAAAAAGAGGTAAAAAAATCCAAATCTGTACTGATTGGAGAGAAGTTTACTTTGGTTGGGGCATAGGGTGGATGAAAAGGAATAATGGTAAATAACTCAATGATGGTGAATACAAAAATTAGTTACATATATATCTTTAAAGTGGTCAACATGTACGTCATATGAAATTAGAGATTAGATTTTAATTTTAAATTAATTATGTGTGTTGTATATTTGAGTGTATTTGAGTGTGGGGTGTAGTCTGTGCATATGTTGACATAATATGTTGACAAAATAAAAGCCTTCAGAAGGCTTTTATTTTAGTTAGCAGCATTGTACAGAATAGATTAGATCTGAAAATATGGAATAGAGGGAGCCCAAAATTGAGAAGTATATAGAAGGTATGGTTTCATTTTTCATAATTTAATTTTGCTTTGTAGAGATTTCTGCTTTAGACTTTTAGTTTTTACCATCGGTGGTATGTAAAACTCTGACCACTGAAACAAATGCTTATAGACAGTGCTGTTTGGTGAAAACTATTCTATTAAGACTTATGAGTACTGAATTCAAGTTCCCACTAATTCTGCTATACTAGTTAACATTGTATCAGTTAAAAATAAATTTGATTTCATTAAAAAGAAAGCTGACTACAATGGTTTTCCAAATAGGACTATTTTAAAAAGAAAAAGATGTCCAGAGATAAGCAGTCCAAGCTGCAATTAACCACTCAAAAACTATGAAGTATCTTTATAATTCAGCATCCTTAGCATGTGTGTTTTATCCTCATAGTTGCCAGACAGCTGCTATAATTCCTGATATCACATATGACATTTAGACATGAAGAAGGTAAAGGCAGAAGGATTTTTGGTCCAGTCTATGCTTTACTAGGAAAATAATACAGCAAGTTCTATTTATTAGATGTCTGTCAGCGTCATTAGCAGTAATTGTGATAGCCCAATCAACAAGGTTATGTGGGTACATGAACATTTTTAATAAGGCAAATGACACCCAAATAAAATTGGTGTTATATTAATAAGAAAGAAAGGGTGGATACTGAATAAGCGTCTAAGAGTGTCTGTTTCTATAATCTTATTTTTCTCATTTGAGAGGCTGAGGTCAACTGTGAGAATATAATATTACATATCAACCAAAAATAATTTGACAAATTCAGATATCTGTTGTATTTCATATCATAATCATAAAACAAAAATCAATTGCCTTGCTGTAAGTGGCACAACCCTGGGAATTGTATTTGCATTATGATGGCAAAATGTTTCATTTTAAGTCAAAGGTTCTCTTTCATCAGTATAAGCAGTATCTCTGAATACCGAGTAAGCGAATGTCAGAAATGAGTTAATTAGGCTTTTTACTTTTTATACTGTTTACATCAAATCTAAAGGACTCTTGCATTTCAAAGTAGCAGAAATGCAATTTCATGGTATTCTGCTTAACTGACTTAGAGACATATACTAACTGCCTAAAGTTTGATTATTTTAATGATTTTAAGTCTACAGAAACTCAAGTACAGATTTGTGATTTTCTAACCAATATATTTGTTCCAGAACGAAGACTCTAATCTGAATGTTAAATTATAAATTTGCTCATCAAAACTAATGTGCAGACCACAGAGAAGACAATCTTGTAAGAGGAACTAAAAGTCTACAGAAGTTGTATACATAATTTATGACTAGCAAATCAGGCACAGAATAAACTATCATAGAACTTAAACATAATTACCAAATAACCAGAGGTTATTGGTAAAGCTAATCTAACTTTTTAATCAAATAGTCACTAAAATAGGTTTAAAGCATTGACAGAATAGTTGATTGAAATTTCTATTTTGTTAAGTGGCTTTTTTTTATGTAAACACAGTATTTTGGGATTTTTGATAGATGTTGAATTTGCATAAGGTATTTAAGGCTATATACTATTTGCATCAAGTTAATAGAATGATGCCTCACCTTTGAGTAATTTAAATACTTATATTTAAAAACACTTTCTGCTCTAAATTCATTTATTTATTCATTTATTCATCAGACATGATAAAGATTTTTCCACATTATGGTTAATAAGCAATATGAACACTTGCTTTGCAAAAGCAAATGCAATGCTATCTATTTCATAAATAACATTCAGAAACTTAATATTCTTAGTTAAATAGTTAATATGCATATTTTATATCTTAGAGTTGGAAATTATTTTATACATGATAATAATGATGTTGCATTGATTATCTTGATTGAAGTACTCCAGTGTACACTATCCAAAATAATACATCATTTTACTTAATTTTCACTTTTAGATTGGTAAGTAGTTACTGGCAACTTTCTAGTAGACCGCACATAATAAATAAATTCATAAACACCCATGAGCATAGATACCATATGGATGTGTAAGTCATCAGCATATATGTAAATAGCTGTAAATCCAGATTTATATTTTAAAAGTGTGAAAGAAAGCCTATACTATTAAAAAGAATTGATAGGAAGATGTAGATGTTCAAAGACTGACTTTGGTCTCCCACTTCTTATAATGAATTATCAAGTAATTCAGACAGCTTTCCCACTGAAGATAATTAGAAGAGCTGGACAAATATGATGCATTATGCTGCATTAAAGAGTGAAAAATTTCTGCCATGATGTATGGAGAAGAGCTAGAGCAAAGGAGGCAGGCATGAGAATTTGGAATCTTTTATGCTTATGAGTTTTTTTTATTCTGGCCGAGGTAGCTGAGAAGCTAAGCGTAGGACTGAGGTATTTTAAATGTTTTTTCATGAGAATTTCAAGGATGAGTGCCAAAATAGGTAAGCATACTGAGGCCATATAATCTAGATTAACATATACCTTGAAGCCATATATAATCTAGGTTAAACTGGTCTTCTTATTTGCTAGGTTTATTTCCTCAGAAAAATTAACTTCTTTGTGCTCTCCTTCTTCTTCTTTGATATTTTATAACATACATAGTAAATATAAGATTCAATATTATTAATACATATTATGCTAAATGATAGGGTAATAGGAGAGGAAAAGGAAATAAGCTTTCCTAATAGACACATAAATATATGCTTATTAAGTGAAGGGGAAAATTCTCATAAATCATATTATCTTCACTTGGCAAATGATTCTGTGATTGTAGCTGGTATTTATACCAACTTTCCTGATAAATATAAATCTATCAGTATTATACAGAGTATTTAAAAAATTTAAAAGTATAACATGTAAAAGAATGAATCTAGTAGAAAAAGAATTTGTTCAGTTTATTTGGAGGGAAAAAATGGACAATAAACAAGAACATTTGCTCAGCCTTAGATATATTGAAGTATTAATTCATATATGATACACTTTGACAGTGAAAGAAAAGTGGACGGGAGATGAATGAAATAGGTAAAGGGGACTAATAATATACTTACCTTGATGAGCACTGAGCACTGTAAAGAAATGTTGAATCATTATACTGTACACCCAAAACTAACATAAAACTGTGTGTTAATTATACTTGAATAAAAACATATTAAGGGTGCCTGGGTGGCTCAGTGGTTTAAGCCTCTGCCTTCAGCTCAGATCATGGTCTCAGGGTCCTGGAATCAAGCCCCGCATCAGGGAAATCTCTGCTCAGCGGGGAGCCTGCTTCCCCCTCCCCCTCTGCCTGCCTTTCTGCCTACTTGTGATATCTCTCTCTCTCTCTCTCTCTGTTAAATAAATAAATAAAATCTTTTTTTAAAAAAAACATAATATTAAAAAAGAAAGGAGGAAAGGAGAGAAGGAAAGAGAGAAGGACAGAGGGTAAGAGGAAGGAAGACAGGAGGGAAAGGTGGAAGGAAATGGCAAGGAAACCCAGGGAAAGGTAACTAAAAAAAGAAAAGGGAAGGAATTGGAGAAGATTAACAGACCCACAAGTTGAAGAAGGTGTGGAGCACCAGAAACTCTCCGACATTGCTGATGGGAATGGACTTTGGCAACATAATTTTGTAAAACAATTTGACACTATCTAGTAATATTAAAGATGTTTATAGGGTGCCTGGGTGGCTTAGTCGGTTAAGCATCTGCCTTTGGCTCAGGTCATGATCCCTGATGCTTGTATGGAGTCCCACATCAGGCCCCCTGGTTGGTGGGGATGTGCTTCTCCTTCTACCCTTCCCCCTGCTCATAATCTCTCTCTTTCAAATAAATAAATAAAACCTTTAAAGAGAAAAGATGTTTATAACCTACTTCCTCCAAGAATTATAATATTTATGAATATGTTCCTAAGAAAACATAAAAGAATGTTCATTATGATACTGTTTAGCAACAATATACTGTAAATACCTTCATTTATAACAAAATTCACATATAAATTGTAGTAGAGCTATGTAATTATTCTTTCAGCAGTAAATTGAAATATACTGAAGTGCCTATTTCAACCTAGAGAGACCAGAAAGATAAAATATTGGCCTGGGGTGGGGGGACAAGCTATGTAAATTTCTACATAATAATAATTTAAAATATATCTGGATGTGTATAAAGTATGCATTCAAATAATAAGAACTGTAATGGGATAATGGATTCCTAGAGGAGGTAGAAAGGATACTAAGAAAATGATTCAATGACAGGTCAATTTAAAATTTTTTGTTTCCCTGTGCCATTCCCAGTTCCTTGAGCAGAATTTGGCACAAAGGAAGTTTTCAAAAGGGTTTGCTGAGTGAATGAATGATACTTTCAGTTTCTTTCTTAATCTGTATAATTACCAAAGTTTTTAAATTATATTATTCTCTATACTATTATGCTAAGTATAAAACACTTCAAACTTTTAAAAACTAAATATTGACTCTTCATATAAAAATTTAGTTTAAGCAGTTACTCTAATTTTTAAAAATTGCATGCCATTTTGTCAAATGAGTTACTCATCCTTAAAACAGATATTGATGATATTTTTCTGTTAATAATACTGACAAATTGAAACATGATAAATAAAATCAGAGCAGGACTCTATATCAGTTTTACCCTTAATGTTTTGAAGCAATCTTCTCTAGTATTACCATAATAGTCTTCTATCTAGTAAATATGACTGATGTAATCATGTACACACTTGGAAAAATATCCAAAATTAATGACATCAGGTATTGTCCAAAACTTCAACTGAGTAAAATAATTATTTTAATATCAGAATAGCACATTTCATTTTACTTTACTAAGCACTCATTCATACTGACCCAATAACTTGCTTTGGACAATTTAATACCAGTGAAGTCACGAGTCCTACACCTTCACAAGCCATTTAGTTCGCTCTGTATCTTGGCTATTGATTACATGGTATGGTGGTGAGTCTTGCTTGAGAACTTACACAAATAGGAAAAAAACTAATAAAAAAACAGACTGGAAATCTTTGAAAACACAGTTTTTCTCTTAAAAACTAAGCTGTTACTATGGGACGCCAGGGTGGCTCAGTTGGTTGGACGACTGCCTTCGGCTCAGGTCATGATCCCGGAGACCCGGGATCGAGTCCCACATCAGGCTCCCAGCTCCACGGGGAGTCTGCTTCTCCCTCTGACCTTCTCCTTGCTCATGCTCTCTCACTGCCTCTCTCTCAAATAAATAAATAAAATCTTAAAAAAAAAAAACAAAAAAACTAAGCTGTTACTAGAATTAAGAAGCTAGAGGAAATCCTAAAAGGTAAAATAAAAATATCTGAATTAGAAATGCAAATCTGAAGCCATTTCTGGATTATGTCTTTAAAATATGATATATTAGGTTCTGTTCCCCTCAGTCACAACTCAGGATGCCTATAGTTGGAAGCATAAAAAAACATAAATTGCCAATAATGTTCTAGTCATAATAGGCAAAAATTAAAACACTATCATTTGCTAGTTCTTGTTCTTGAATCTCGAGCCTTGGTTCAAAGCAAAACACTTTTCACATTATTTAGTTCCACTAATTGCAACAAATTCATATAATTTCAGGAGACAAAGTAGCCATGTATATATCTGAATAGGTGTAGTATCCTGCTTGTATAGGGAATTGTGGATATCGTAGTGAATTGGAAATTTCATACTCATGCTTACTGAGTAGAAATTCAGTTAATTAGCCATTATTTTGTGATTCCTCTTTTCCTGATCTCTGCCTTGTTGGTCAAGTTGTAAACAATCTTCATATTTATATTACATTTTAGTATTTCACTAAAAAAGAATTTAAAAAATACTTAAAATGTGGCTACCATATATTATTAGTTACTCATTCCCTAGCATTCAATACAGTTAATATATTTTTGGTGATATAATAGAAATAAATACCTATTTATTTATATTTTATTTATATTTTAATAATTTTAATATATTTTATATATAAATAATATATATTTATATTTATATTATATATATTCATTTATATTTATTTATTTATTTATAAATACCTATTTAGTCTTAATGGGGAAAAATACACTGAATTTATGTTATTGTCTTATTTAAATATAGAACAGTGCTACAATATAGAAATTTTAGGCCCATTTTAAAAATAATTTAAAAAATTAAGTGTTAAGAAGAAAAATTAATTTTGGCCAATTTGCCCTAGGAATATTTCCAGATTAGTGATGTGCTTGAGTGACCTTGTGCCAGCCTGTGAGAGCCAGTTGTTAAATTTTGTGAGAAAGTTGGTAGCTTTTTAATGGCCATGGTGGGATTACTTACACCACAGAAATTGGTAAATGTTCCATGTAAGTCAGAGCTTTCTCTTTGGGGAGCTGCTTTCCCAGCACACGACAGAATGTCATTCAACTTATTTCTATAGAGTTAGGATTTATATTCTTTTGTGTTTTGTTAAATAACCCATGCTCTTGATCTCTGTGTAGTATGGTTTTCAAATGGCATTTTTATTCTTCAAGAATTTTTTATTATGTATTACTATAGCATTAGTAAGTTCAATAAATCTTAAAATATATTTTATAGTGCTTTACAATAAATCATGCTTAGATTGATTAAATTAATGATCCTTAAATGTCAAACTAGGAAATCTGTTTTTTATTTAATGTCTTATGGGGAGTTTTCATGCAGGGCAGGGTCATTATCAGAACTAGGATAAGCCTCTTAACACATTCTTTGGCAGGAAGGTGAAAAGCATTTTTTTTTTTTAAGAAGAGCCTACATGTAAGCAATCAGAAGGCTATTATTAAAATAGTCTCTGTAAGAGGTAACAAGGTTTTCACTAATATAGTTGTGGGAGTGTAGCTCCTGAATTTTATTGTTACTACCCAAGGACATCTGCATAACATAGTAAAATTCCATATGGGAACTGAACTTGTTGCTTAGTACAAAATTTTGTTCCTATAAAATAGTTAATTTGTATGAATCAATACTATTGTATCTGAGTGTCTTCCTTTTTTTTTTTTTTAAATGAGCTTTCTTAGAGAGCACTATACCATTTCTAATTATTTGATGAGAGTAATGAAGTGAATTCAACTTCAGATTTTTAAAGGCTTATGAATTTATGCTCAATTGAAAGCATTCTTGTCCCAGGAATATCCACTCTGTTCATGTTAATTTTTCCTCCATCTGTCCAAATTTTCTGAATGGGAAGAATATATTTCCTCATACCCAAATTGTTCTTTTTCCTTTTTGTTTCGTCAAATGAATTCCTCTAAGAAAAGGCATTCTCCATTTTATCATTTTATTTATTTATTTATTTATTTATTTTTATTTATTTATTAAAATTTTATCAAATTTTAATCTGTGTGGAAAATATCATAACTATAAGGCTTAAGATGTAGGAGTTAATCCATTTTGTTTTGGTGCATTTAAAATGGAAGTAAGTATTATTTTTAAAAAGCAAATAATTGGGGAACCTGGGTGGCTCAGTCAGTTAAGCCTCTGACTCTTGATTTTAGCTCAGGTCATGATCTCATGGGTTGTGAGATCAAACCCCACATCAGGCTCCCTTTTTGACTTGGAGTCTGTTTAAGATTCTCTCTCTCCCTCTCTCTCTCTCTGCCCCTTCCCCTGTGCATGTGTGCTTTCTCTCTCTCTTTTAAATAAATAGATCTTTAAAAAATAATAAAATAAAAAATAAAAAAGCATAAAACTCTCTAGTTCCATCCACGTTATTGCAAATACTAAGATTTCATTTTTTGATGGCTGTATAATATTTCATTGTGTGTGTACACACACACACACACACACACACACACACACACAAACATGCCCTGACCCAACACACCCACCTCTTTATCCACTCATTTGTCGATGGACATCTGGGCACTTTTTATAGCTTAGCTGTTAAGGACATTACTGCTATAAACATTGGGGTGCAGGTGCCCCTTTGGATTACTACATTTGTATCTTTGGGGTAAATACCCAGTAGTGTAATCGTTGGGTCATAAGATAGCTCTATTCCCAACTCTTTTGAGGAACCTCCATACTGTTTTCCAGAGTGGCTGTACCAGCTTGCATTCCCACCAACAGTGTAGGAGGGTTCCCTTTTCTCCACATCCTCACCAACATATGTTTCCTAATTTGTTCATCTTAACCATTCTGACTAGTGTAAGGTGGTATCTCATTGTGGTTTTGATTTCTATTTCCCTGATGCCAAGTGATGCACATTTTTTATGTGTCTGTTGGCCATTTGGATGTCTTCTTTGGAGAAATGTCTGTTCATGTCTTCTGCCCATTTCTTGATTGGATTATTTTTTGGGTGTTGAGTTTAAGTTCTTTATAGATCTTGAATACTAGAGAGTATTATGCTAAGTAAAATAAATCAAAGACAATTATCATATGATCTCACGGATATGTGGAATTTAAGAAACAAGGCAGAGGATCATAGGGGAAGAGAGGAAAAAATGAAAGAAGATGAAACAAGAGAGGGAGATAGCCCAAAAGAGACTTTTATCAAACAAACAAGGTTGCTGGAGGGGACAGGGAGTGGAGGGATGGGGTAACTGGCTGGTGGACATTAGGAAGGGGGTATGTTGTATGTGTTATATGTGTAAGCACTGGGTGTTATATGTGTAAGCACTGGGTGTTATATATGTAAGCATTGAGTATTATATAAGACCGATGAATCACAGACCTGTAACCCTGAAACAAATACATTATATGTTAATTGAATTTAAATTAAAAGAAAAGTAAGGGGTCTAAAAAAATAAAATAAAAAATAAAAAAGCAATGAATTGATCGGCTTCAATGTCATAGAGGAACAAATACATGCTTAGTCTAAAGGATTTTGTTTTTAGGTACTTATATGAAATTTATATAGTTTATATTTTGTAATTTAGTGAAATAAATTAATATTTAGTCAATGATCAAATCAAAACCAAAAAAATATATAACAGGTGTGAATATCAGTCCATAAGCTCTGTTACAGAAGAAGTATCATTTATTTGTTTTTTTATAACTTTATTAAGTGTTTTTTTAAAATATTTTATTTATTTATTTGACAGAGATCACAAGTTGGCAGAGAGGCAGGCAGAGAGAGAGGGAGAAAGCAGGCTCCCTGCCGAGCAGAGAGCCTGATGCGGGGCTGGATCCCAGGACTCTGGGATCATGACCTGAGCCGAAGGCAGAGGCTTAACCCACTGAGCCACCCAGGCGCCCTATTAAGTGTTTTTTAATTGATCCCCCATTCTCTTGGGCTGGCCTTATAAGTTGACCTCAGAAATTGTTATGCCTCCTCCTCTCTTTTACCCTAATTCTAAGACACTGTATGCTACCAGTGTCTAATGGCAGAGGTGGCTCTGGTTTTTAGTTATCTATCTACACAGCTCACCAAATATCTTGCACACAAGCTCTCCTTAGGTCTGGTGGCTGTGTTGTCATTTTGGTGAAATTATTTGTACATAGAAATCTTCACTGAGTTTTGAACTTGAGTCCCGAGAACCTGAAGTAACTTGTAATAATTTCTCTGAAAATCTTGGTGCTTATAACCCCAGCTGACTGCCCATAGCATTTCTGTGAAGCAGATTCTGGTCTCCTGTTGCTCTAGACCTGAAAATTTCTCCCTTTTTTGTTTTTTCAGCCCAAGGAAGTCTCCATATAATCTGGAGAAAATCCTTCCATCGTTTCAAGTCACCTGCTTCCATCTGAAGCCCTGTTTTTTGTTTGTTCCTTTACCTCCTTGGGAAAGTCTCTAAGTTCTCCTATGAATGTAAACTTCCAGAAAATGGGAGCCAATTTTGTTGTGTACCCTGCCAGACTCTTCCCTTGGAACTTTGAAATACAGATCAGACTGTCTGAGAATAAGGCAGAGGCCAACTTTTCAGAAGCATCTCCCTCTGCATAAGAAATACCATAGGAGTGGCTTTTATCAATGAAGGCTACCAGGAAGAAAATACATTGATCTGGGAATGCAGCATTGGCTTATTCATATTAGATATTTGGTGATTTTAGATAACAATGTGCATGATGTAGTTTGTGTTCCTAGGTAGCTGAGATTTTTTTTCTTTTCTGAATATAAAACTTCTTTGGGGACATGGTGGGAAATTAGAAAGTTGATGCCAGCCTTATGGTGTTTAGTGGGAAGGTTTTTCTGAATGTCATGGTTGAAGCCTGAAGATCCAAGGCTTTGAGAAACTATGTGAATATCTCATAGAAGTTTATATATATCAATCAATCTTGCTTTAAGATTGCCTACACCATTAAATATAAAATATTGAATATAAGGATTTCTTGACTATATAAAAATGTTTATGCTTATTTAAGAATGTGGGTAATGCTGATCTTCTCCTGGGAAAACTTTGAGATTGTCTTGACATTTAATTATATTATTCTTGGAACAACAGCTATGGTTGGGCTGGAGTCAAATCTATGACTATGACATAACAAAACTGACCTGACTCATAATAATGGTGAATGATGATGATCTAAACACTCTCACCAGCTGTTTTACTCGGTCACAGAATACAATGACTCTTAACAACATACAAAGCAGTGTGCAGTTCATACAGTTAGATAGTAGTCTTAACTAGTTAACTACCCTAATTTTAATGTATCCCAGCTTCAGAAAAATTACAGTTAATCATTGTAGAAATGAGTAATATTAACTTCTTTCTGTTAATTTGATTTGCTGATCCCTGTATATTTGTTTGGAGCATTAGATGTTAAATTATTTTAAAGGCAGGGACTAAACTACTTCTATAGGTCATCTGAACACCCTTCAGAATCCTATTAAATAGTTTTAAAAAAATTCCTGCCATAGAAAAAAATTATCAACAAAAAAAATTATTTTTAAAATATTTATTTATTTATAGCTTAGAAAAAGAGGGAGAGAGGAAGGGGGGCACAGGGAGAGGGAGAGAGAATCTTAAGCAGACTCCACCGAGTGGGGAGCCCAACGCAGGGCTTGATTTACAACCCCGAGATCATGGCCTGAGCTGAAACCAAGAGTCTGACATAGACTTAGCCACCCAGGTACCCCAACAAAAATACGTATCTTAAAACCAATAAAAGTGTTACTAAATATGTTGCTGTTCCTTTTGTCATAAGGCCAGGTTTTCATGTATCTGTGTGGCTTACCTGTCAGGGAGTGATTGAATAGAGCTGTGCTGACTCATGTTCCTCAGGCTTCTGCTCTCAGCTGATGAAGCTGGGGCTGGGGTAGGATTTGAGCAATTTTCAAACCTTTCTTAGCCTTTCCCCCACCCCTAAGACTTTATTTATTTATCTTTGTGTGTGAGAGAGAGAGGGCACATGAGTTAGGAGGAGGAGCAGAGGGAGAAGCAGACTCCTGCTGAACAGGGAACTAGATGCTGGACTCAATGACAATACCCTGAGATCATGACCTGAGCTGAAGGCAGACTCACTTAACTGACTGAGCCACCCAGGCACCCCCTTTCTTAACTTTTACTTCTGGTCCACTTCAGTCTTTTCTGTGAATGCACATTGTTTTCTAGTCAGCCAAGGATCTGCAGAGACCTTACTTGCTTGCTTCCAGGGTCCTTTTATTTCTAGATTCTCCCTTTTCAATTTCAGGCTGTTTGCCACTCTCCCCAGTCAAGTCCACAATCTCTGTCAGGCTAGAAGAGCCTCAGGTTTCTACCCTGTTTCCTTCTTAGTTTGTTACTTTATTGACTATGCAATGGGCCATGGTTTTTCAGTGTGCTCCAAATCAAATCAAATGCCTTTGTCAGAAAAGTTGCTAGTTTTCTTGTCCAGCCACACCTGGTTAAACTATAGTGCTGAGAGCAGTGGGAAGGGGAAGAGCAACAACAAGAACAGCCCCAAGCAAGAAGGCCATAGAGCCTGGTTGTTTTTCAACAGAAGTTTTAGTAGTTTTGCTTTTCTGTTTCTGGGTTTTGTTTTGTTTTTTAAATGTATGCTTCTTTTTTTTTTTTTTTTTTCCCTTTGATCAACATTCCTAGTCCTGGGCTGGTTGCTTTGAACCATATTGCACAGTTTTTGTTTTGTTTTAATTTTTTTATTGTTATTTATTTTAGGAAGAGAGCACAAGAGTGGCAGGGAGGGACACAAGGAGGGATCTCAACAGACTCAGTGCTAAGAGGGGAGGCCGACAGGACACTTGATCTTGAACTTGAGATCATGACCTGAGCTGAAATCAAGAATCAGATGCTCAAATGACTGAGTCACCCAGGTGCCCCAATATTGCACAGTTTTGTGCTTTTTTTTTAAATAGAGGTTTTGCCTACATCTTTCATCAATCTTTTCTGGAAATCCTGCATTATTTCTTGCATTATGAAAGGATTTTTCCTATTTTCTCATTTTATCATCACAGATTGTCTATGAATTAATAATATTCATGTTATAATTTTACAGAAGCAAAACTCATGACCAAATGGACTTAAAAATATAAGCAGGTGAGGGATCTCTATATGCACAAAGATAAGAAATGAATGACTTATTCCACCAAACTCATTCATACCAAAGTGATAGAAGTCTTACTTACATATATATCTTATGGAAGACAAAGCAAAACTATGGGGCTTCACAATAAACACATTCACACAGAATGTTCTTCACTTTCATAACTGAGAATAGCAATATCCCTTCCCACTCCCATTTATAGCACTTGTCCTCCCATAATGTATCCAAATCTTCTAAGTTTTGAAATACATTAATTGTTTTTATTAAATGTAATGAATGCATCTTGAATTAGGAGCATACTTAAGATCCTAAAGAATAACAAAAAACAACTTGTTTATACAACATGTAACAAAAATGCAGCTCCATTTGAAATAACACCTTTAAAAAAACAACATAAAGGTGATATGTTATTTTAACATCTAACAATCACTTTAATTGTGTTTTCCAATTCTGTCACTGAGATTGGAAATCTAAAGCACTTGGTTTTGTAGTAAGAATAGAACTTAATTTTTATGTGGAAATTCTAGGTAGTCCAACAGTAGGCTTTGCAAATTCTGACAAGGAAGTTAAATGCTATAATTAGATACTCTGAAATAAACAGTTCTGAGTATATTTACCTAATTCAGCATTTCAGTTTGTTGAAAGATATATGCTATACTGTCGATTTTAATTTGTATTTCAGTATTCAGTTGTGTATGTGTATTCAGTTGAGTATGAAAGGTGATATTATAATTCAGAGCTACTAGGCTTGAGATTCTCTCTCCCTCTTCCTGTGTCCCTCCTCCTCACTTGTGCTCTTTCTTTCAAATAAATAAATGAAATATTTTTTTAAAAGGATTAAAAAAACCCACTTACATTCCAGTATAAGGTGACAGGCAATAAATGCATGTATATCATGATAAGGAGAGGTAACAGTCAAAAATCTAAATAAAATAGAATAAAGGAAAAGGAAAACTAAAAGAAAATAATGGAAAAGAAATTTTGAATTAGGTGAAAAATAACTAGGGAATGTATAAACTATTGAGGGAGCCATAGTATTTCTTAGTAATGCAGCTTTTAAGCAGAAAAAACAAGCAATCAAGCAAAATGTCTCATGTCTACTTGAGAACATACTTGGTGCAGAAAGACAATGAGTGGTTGGGACAAAGTGAACAATAGGAGTATCACCTAGATGAAATTTTTAAAAATATTTTAAAATTAACATTAGCAAAGTAGATTATAGCTTTATGTCCTTTTGTAAAAGTATACTCCTACATGAATTAGACAGTAGAATTTAAACAAATGTGTGGCTGATTTAAACAAGGAATAATTGTTTCCTATATATCTATATATCAGTGCAGCCACTTCACCATTTTTCAAAATATTTTTATTTTTTATAAACATATAAAGTATTTTTATCCCCAGGGGTACATGTCTGTGAATCGCCAGGTTTACATACTTCACAGCACTAACCATAGCATAAACCCTACCCAGTGTCCATTACCCCATCCCCCTTTCCCGACCCCCCCTCTCCCGAGCACCCCTCAGTTTGTTTTGTGAGATTAAGAGTCACTTATGGTTTGTCTCCCTCCCAATCCCATCTTGTTTCTTTTCTTCTTTTCCTACCCCACCAACCCCCCATGTTACATGTCCACTTCCTCATATCAGGGAGATCATATGATAGTTGAGTTGTCTTTCTCCGATTGACTTATTTCATTAAGCATGATACCCTCTAGTTCCATCCACGTCGTTGCAAATGGCAAGATTTCATTTCTTTTGATGGCTGCATAGTATTCCATTGTGTATATATACCACCTCTTCTTTATCCATTCATCTGTTCATGGACATCTAGGTTCTTTCCATAGTTTGGCTATTGTGGACATTGCTGCTATAAACATTCGGGTGCATGTGCCCCTTCGGATCACTACGTTTGTATCTTTAACGTAAATACCCAGTAGTGCATAAGGTAGCTCTATTTTCAACTTTTTGAGGAACCTCCATACTGTTTTCCAGAGTGGTTGCACTAGCTTGCATTCCCACCAAGAGTGTAGGAGGGTTCCCCTTTCTCCGCATCCTTGCCAGCATCTGTCATTTCCTGACTTGTTAATTTTAGCCATTCTGACTGGTGTGAGGTGATATCTCATTGTGGTTGTAATTTGTATTTCTCTGATGCCGAGTGATGTGGAGCATTTTTTGATGTGTCTGTTGGCCATCTGGATGTCTTCTTTGCAGAAATGTCTGTTCATGTCCTCTGCCCATTTCTTGATTGGATTATTTGTTCTTTGGGTGTTGAGTTTGCTAAGCTCTTTATAGATTTTGGATACTAGCCCTTTATCTGATATGTCGTTTGCAAATATTTTCTCCCATTCTCTTAGTTGTCTTTTGGTTTTGTTAACTGTTTCCTTTGCTGTGCAAAAGCTTTTGATCTTGATGGAATCCCAATAGTTCATTTTTGCCCTTGTTTCCCTTGCCTTTGGTGATGTTCCTAGGAAGAAGTTGCTGCAGCTGAGGTCGAAGAGGTTGCTGCCTGTGTTCTCCTCCAGGATTTTGATGGGTTCCTGTCTCACATTGAGGTCCTGCATCCATTTTGAGTCTATTTTCATGTGTGGTGTAAGGAAATGGTCCAATTTCATTTTAATGCCTGTGGCTGTCCAATTACCCAACACCACTTGCTGAAGAGGTTGTCTTTTTTTCCATTGGACATTTTTTTCTTCTTCATCGAAGATTAGTGAACCATAGAATTGAGGGTCTATTTCTGGGCTCTCTATTCTGTTCCATTGATCTATGTGTCTGTTTTTGTGCCAGTACCATACTGTCTTGATGATGAAAGCTTTGTAATAGAGCTTGAAGTCCGGAATAGTGATGCCACCAAGTTTGGCTTTCTTTTTCTTTTTCTTTTTTTTAATTTTTTTTTCTTTCTTTTTCAATATTCCTTTGGCTATTTGAGGTCTTTTCTGGTTCCATATAAATTTTAGGATTATTTGTTCCATTTCTTTGAAAAAAATGGGTGGGATTTTGATAGGGATTGCATTAAATGTATAGATTGTTTTAGGTAGCATAGATATTTTCACAATATTTGTTCTTCCAATCCAGGAGCATGGAACATTTTCCCATTTCTTTGTGTCTTCCTCAATTTCTTTCATGAGTACTTTATAGTTTTCTGAGTATAGATTTTTAGCCTTTTTGGTTAGGTTTATTCCTAGGTATCTTATAGTTTGGGGTGCAATTGTAAATGGGATTGACTCCTTAATTTCTTTTTCTTCTGTCTTGTTGTTGGTGTAGAGAAATGCAACTGATTTCTGTGCATTGATTTTATATCCTGACACTTTACTAAATTCCTGTACAAGTTCTAACAGATTTGGAGTGGAGTCTTTTGGGTTTTCCATATATAGTATCATATCATCTGCAAAGAGTGATAGTTTGACTTCTTCTTTGCCAATTTGGATGCCTTTAATTTCTTTTTGTTGTCTGATTGCTGAGGCTAGGACTTCTAGTACTATGTTGAATAGGAGTGGTGATAATGGACATCCCTGCCATGTTCCTGACCCTAACAGAAAAGCTTTCAGTTTTTCTCCATTGAGAATGATATTTGCAGTGGGTTTTTCGTAGATGGCTTTGATAATATTGAGGTATGTGCCCTCTATCCCTACATTTTGAAGAGTTTTGATCAGGAAGGGTAGCTGTACTTTGTCAAATGCTTTTTCAGCATCTATTGAGAGTATCATGTGGTTCTTGTTCTTTCTTTTATTAATTAGGATTAATTAATCCTATTGGCTAGTATTTTGGTGAGAATTTTCACATCTGTGTTCATCAAGGATATTGGTCTGTAATTCTCTTTTTTGATGGGATCCTTGTCTGGTTTTGGGATCAAGGTGATGCTGGCCTCATAAAATGAGTTTGGAAGTTTTCCTTTCATTTCTATTTTTTGGAACCATTTCAGGAGATTAGGAATTAATTTTTCTTTAAATGTTTGGTAGAATTCCCCTGGGAAGCCGTCTGGCCCTGGGATTTTGTTTGTCTGGAGATTTTTGATGACTGTTTCAATCTCCTTACTGGTTATGGGTCTGTTCAGGTTTTCTATTTCTTCCTGGTTCAATTGTGGTAGTTTTTATGTCTCTAGGAATGCATCCATTTCTTCCAGATTGTCAAATTTGTTGGCGTAGAGTTGCTCATAGTATGTTCTTATAATTGTTTGTATTTCTTTGGTGTTGGTTGTGATTTCTCCTCTTTCATTCATGATTTTGTTTATTTGGGTCCTTTCTCTTTTCTTTTTGATAAGTCAGGCCAGGGCTTTATCAATCTTATTAATTCTTTCAAAGAACCAACTCCTAGTTTCGTTGATTTCTATTGTTTTTTTTTTTTTTTTTTTTTTTTTTTTTTTTTTTTTTTTTTTTTTTTTTTTTT
>PISX010015972.1:0-37319 GCA_004024625.1 Mellivora capensis
GACGGTGGAGGTGGTGGTGTCCATGGCGACGGTGGAGGCAGTGACAACAGCAATGATGTAGCCCTCAGGCTTGCTGGTACTCATGACAATAGTCAAGGTGACATTGATGGCCTCTACTGAGATGGAGACGCTGTCTCCATCCATCCCAAAGCATGACCACAGTGAGTGGCCTCTGTCCGTCCACCATGAGACCCTGGAGCACTACACCCGGCAGCCTGCTCCAGGCCCAGCCGAACAGTTTACAAAGATGGGTCTTGAGTCTGGGAGTGCTCCCCGCAGGAGGACCGTGTGAGGAAAGAGGGGCGTCTGCGTGGCTGCCACACTAATTAGGCCCCACCCCCACCCTCGCGGGAAGAACCGTCCTTTCCACGGGCTCCTTCAGGCTGTAATCTGGCTAATTAGAGCCAATTTGCTTTGGATCCAAACAGTGTTTACTGTCACAGGCAGGCAGGGGACAGCGGAGAAGAGCCCCGCAAACTCCCAGGAGAGGACAGAGGAGGATATGCCTCCATGCAGATGCTGACCAGGTCCTAGAGACCTGCGGAATCAGGGCCCCGTCCCAGGGCCCCATCCCTGGCAACCAGCAGCCGCCCCAGGAAGGTCCCCGCACCTCCACCTTCCACAGGGTTCCTGGGGCCCCTCACAGGGCCCTGAGCGTGCATGAGGCTCAGGGCTGCAGAGTCTGTTGGGGGGCCTGCCTCACCTTCCCCTCCTCTCCCTTCCCTCCTCTGGCCCTGCCCCGCAGCACCTACGTCACCGACAAGAACCACTCTGCGCCCAGCGGACCCTCATCGGGGGACGTTTGCCCAGTAGGACCCCTGAGCCTGCCCCGCCCCAGGGCTGAGGGTGCCCAGGAGATGGCGGCAGTGCCCCGGGCTCACGGCCGGGCTTGGCAGCGGTCCGGGCACACGCTCCGCCGCGCAGCCGAGCGGGAATACTTCCGAGCGTTCCCATGAGCCCGTCCTCCCTGGCCAGCTGGGAATAACCAGCACAGGAGGAAACCTGCTCCCCGCTCCCAGGATGGGCAGCCTCTGCTGGGAGACGAACAACTGTCGTACCCTGGAGGTGGGGTCAGGACGGGAAGACGCAGCCTCGGCCTCACGTGCCATGGGACTCGGAAAAGCAATGCACCGTCAGAGCGGGCTTCCTGGAGGAGGGGGTGCCACGGCAGGCCTGAGCGGAAATGGAGCCCACTCCCGCGAGAGCCTTGTGGTTGGGGCCCAGAGCACGGGGGTGAGGGGTGGTGCTCTGTGGGCTCTGCCCCGTTCCTGCCATGGGGTTCGGGGAAAGTCGCATGGTCGTCGGTAAAGGGGAACTAACCCCAGAGCAGGGCACGTGGTGCACCTGAACGCCTGAGGCGGTCCGCACGCGGAGGGGCCCAGCAGACAGCCTCAGCCGGTGTGGGCATCGCTTCTGCGGCAGGGAGAGGCAGGCGTCGGTGTGGCGAGCCCGGGTGCTCCCGGCCAGGCCAGCGGGACATACTTGAACAAGCCCCTCGACTCTGGGAGAGGCGTCAAGAATCCGTCAGGGGCCCAACTGCACCTCATAGGCCACTGACCCGACCCCCGCCCCGTGGGCAGGCAACGGGGCCACGAGGGGGTCGGCGGGGATGCAGGGACAGAGACGGTGCTTGGAGCTTCTCCTCCTGGTCTGATGCTGGACTTGGAGCCGCTGGGATCACCAGACCTCCAGACCCCCGTGCGAGCTTCAGGGCATGGCTGGTTCCCGCAGCGCAGCCCGTGTGTGGATGACCGAGCCTGGGCCGGGGCCCCACCTGCCTTCCAAGCCAGCTTCCCCGGGGTGGGGCTGCCAAGGAGAGTACCAGGTGCCGGGGTAGGTCTGAATATCAGATAAACAATGTCCCAGGTGGGATGATGGAGGGCGGGACATTCTGATGATAATTATTCATCCTGCTTCTGGAATTCACACTTTCTCGGTCGTCCTAATCTGGCACCTGACTCAGAGGTCACGCATCGAACCAGAGTCAAGCTTTCCCCAGGGGACTTAGGAGAAGCCCTGTGTCCCTCATCAGCATGCAGTGTCCCCCCAAAATGGGGTCCTGTCCCTCCCGTTGGACGGGGCACCCCGAGAGGGAGGGCTTGGAGACCCCACACCCCTGTTCTACTGTGTGAGGGAGCTCTGCGGCCAGCCCACTCCCAGGCATGAGGCCCTGACCCCCCATGGGCACACACACCTCCCATCACTGTGGGGACACCGGGACAGGAGGCTAGCGGGGCACCTCGACGCCTCCCACCCTCAGTTCCGTGGCTGCTTTGCCTCTTCCCGGCCCTCAGCGCCGCCAGTACTGGGAAGCTCCCACCTCCCGAGCCTCAGGCCTGAGAGGTGGTCACTCAGGGTCATCATCCGGGCCAAGACCCGTGATCTCGTGTCTCTTCTGCCACCCACTGCGGGAATTCCTGTGCTGTGCCCCCCACGTAGGGCCGCCCAGCGCCTACTCGCCTCAGAACGGCAGCCGCCCCGACGTGGCCCGCTCGGTTCTGGGACAGCCCTGACAAGCAGCAAGTTCTTTCCTGAATTAGACTCCAGCTGGCGAGCTGGTGTCCCCTACCGCCCGGCCCCCGTGTCCCAGGAAAGCCCTTCATGGCGAGAGGATGGTGGCATGTGTCTTCCCTCCCACCATGTCCCTCCGGGCCCCCAGCTGCCCACACAGAGCTGTGTGTCCCGCGGGGCCCTTAGCGTCCACAGGTGCAGGCAACCCCCGGCAGCCTCAGCCGTGTTCTGGAAAACTCCACAGCTCCACCCCCTAGAGGTCCCTGAGAGGCTCGCGGGACTTATCAGGGTGAGCCCCCAAGGGGTCTGCACCAACTCCCTCAGCCTAATAATGAGAGGGTCGGGCACCCACAGCCAGGGCCGCCGGAGGGAAGGGAGCCTTCCCTGAGGTCCCCCGCCATCGCACCTGGCCCATGGGCCACACCGGGTTCACGTAGCCATAATGCTCCTTTAGGGAAGCTCTGTCAGAGAGAGGGTGAGAGGCAGCCGGTAGCTGGTGGGTGCGGATGAACCTGGGGAGCGGGGCCAGGTAGAAGAGCCATCCGCAACCCGCGTGTGTCCCTGCAGCGGCCAAGAAGACCGCTGGGCTGGGGCAGAATGCACGGGGGTCCTGGGCTCAGATGAGGTGGCCTCAGACCCGGAGAGGTCGCTCTGTGCTCTGAGCGGGGGGCCACCGGCGGGTCCCTGGCAGGGAGGGATGGGCCTGACTGTTTCAACAGGCAGGGAAGGGAGACAATGGCTGGGTCCAGGCGGGGCAGGGCCCCCCACTTCCTGCCACTGGAGAAGCAGGTTCCAGTCATCAGGACCCACTCCTGGCTTCCAGCTGTTGTCAGAGCCTCGGGTTTGCTGAGCACTTGCGGCATGACCGGCAGGGTCCACCCTGAAGTCGGGCGCTCACGCCCACCACCATGGAGACCCCCCTCCCCTTGGGGTGACCAGGGCCCCTGTGAGGTGCACCCTGCACACCCCGAAGCAGAAACCAGCCAGGGTGGGCTCTCAGCCTCATGGACCCTCCCCGCCCCCTGCCCCACTCCCCCACCCCCCCGGCATCCCGCAACTCCCGCGGGCCCCTGCAGGCCTGTGCCAGCATCGGGGCTGCACAACGTTTACTGAGTGAATAACCAATCAAGAAGTCAGCAGAGAGGCCGGCACTTGGGGGCTGGGAGCAACCACAGCCCCGACAACTGGGGAGGGGGCAGTCTCCCCCAGGGAGAACAGCCCCTTCCCTTGCATCTGGGAAGCACTGGCCCTGGAGCCAAAGGCCAGGGCTGCAGCGCCTGGATGCCAGGGAGACACGGCCCCTCCCTCGGACGGAGCGGAGAAATGATTCCATCAGGTCAGGGCAGGGAGAGGGCAGAGCACTCAGGAAGCAATAATGACACAATTCTGCATAATCGCTCTTAAAAGCACTTTAACTCCTCAGAGGTGTGGGGCCTTTTGGTTTAATTGAGCCTCGGGGCACGGGAAGGACGCTAGCGCAGAAAAGGGGTCCTGGCCCTGGCTCCTCCAAGCCTGTCACCTCCCGCTCAAACCAGGGTCAGAGAGGGACAGAGTTCTTGGGGACCAAGCATGGGGCACCGTCCCTGCTGGCCTCCCTCCGATGCCCCCGGCACCCTGGGCACCGCAGCGCACCCACCACACATGTGGGCCACCCCACCAGCCACCTCCCTGCCGCGGAACGCACTCTCCCTGTCGTCATGACCCCCAGGTCAGGCGTGGCCCTCCATCCACCTGTCCTCTCCGCAACAGGGCGCTGGGCAACACCGCAGTCTCCCCCTGCTCAGCCCCAGGGCCGCAAACAAGGGGGACTGGGGATGAGATCCTAGCGGCTGGGTCGCCGCAGCCATGGGAACGCTGAGCTCGAAGCCATGCCTGCCCATGGCACGCGCCGATGGGGCCAACCCAGTGGGACCGAGTGCCGCCAAGCTGGGCAAGGGTGGGCAGGAGTGAGCCGAGCTGCCACCAGCTCGAAGGAGGGTACGGTCTCGGGCAGACGGGCCCCCACAGGGGTGCGGGGATCTCAAGGCTGGGCCAAAGACAGTCGGTTGCGATTTATTCTTGTGATTGATGACAGTGATTATAATGTCAAAGAAAATGAGTATGAGTGGCCCTGGGGAGGGGGAAATGCAGCCATAAGTTTGAGCTTCAGCAAGGAAGTCAAATACAGCTTCCAGTTGGAGGGGCTGCCGGTGGGGTGAGGGAATGAGCGGCCAGGGAAGAAGTGAGGGTCCTGAGGGAGGTCCAGAAAGCAGTTTCCCCAGTGCGGGCTGCGCGAGCGCTGTTCACACTGGCCACCTGCCTCCTTGCAAGACGAGGGGCTTCTCACTCAAGAGAGATGGGCTTTTTACCCAAGTCTGATTGCTTTAAAAAACAGAGACCGTGTCTTATTATCTAGGTAAATTGTCCTCCCTCTCCATCTCCCCAGGCCATGCTAGGTCAGAAAGTGCGCAGCAGACAGGAGACACTCAGAAAATAGTTGATGAGTGACTGGATGGGGGGTGGGGGGTGGACGGACGGATGGTGGACAGGTCAGGAGTCAGGGCTATCTAGTCCAGCCCCTTCCAGACCGCCCAGAGCCACTGCACCAGCGTCTACATTAACCTTCTGACCTCGGTCCCTTCTTCGTCTGCCCCCACACTGAGGCTGGCACAGCAGCCCTGTGGTTCATCTGCTGCACCTTTGCCTCTCAGGACCCTCCGTCCTGACGGTAACCTGCCTTCTATCCCGCCCTCGTTTACCTCCTGCACCTAAAGACCATCTGTCAAGGACCTCTCCGAGCCTGCCTCTCCGACAGCCACTGTTCCTGAGTCCGCGGTCAAGAGCAGAACTCCGCAGCCACGTGGTTTGAATTCCGTGTGACCTTGGGCCTGCCTGAGCCGTTCTCCCATTTGTAGAAGGGGGTGAACATGTGGCGTGCCCGACTGTTGAGGGCACCAACCACCCGGGGGAGGGTGGCCCGAGCCCAGCAAGTCCCCTGGGCCGAAACGGCTCCAACTCCCTGCAAAACGGGGTGACGGTGAAGGCTGGGAACTAGGGACCCAGCAGCTCCGTGGGCAGGGTGCACTGAGCGTGGTTCACAGTGGGAAGAGGCCAGAGGGCGGCCTCCGTGGTCTCGGCTCCCGGAGGCACTAGAGAAGCAAAGGAGAGAAGGGGGAGGCCGGCAGGAGGGCGAGGCAGAGGGGCCTTCCCACTAATCCTGGCGCCCCAGGCTCCCCGCCCTCCTAAACTGCCCGGGCGGCCCCCACAGACACGGCAGAGGAGGGCTGCAGGGGGCCTGCCCACCACCCACCTCCGCCTGCACCTGCCCGGGGCCGCCAGAGCCCCTGGCAGCCTGTGGTTGGCGTGCGGACCTGCAGGGTGAAACCCCAGGGGTGCAGCTCGGGGGTGTGTTTCCCCTTCAGCGTCCTTGCGTCTCCCATCCGGGAAGTCCCCAGAGTCCGTTGAGGAGGCATTTGTAGATCTTGGCTGGAGGGCGTCTCCGCGGCACAGACTGCAGGGCCTGCTTGCAGGAGACAGGAGGCAGGCAGGGCCGCCGTGGGGCCGAAGGTGCCCAGGACAGGCAGCCCCCCATCCCGGGCCCACCGCGCCCCGAGGCTCGCCCCTGAGCCAGTCCTCTTCACTCACAAGCCCTGTCTTCCCGGCGCTGTGTAAGCTGGGTTTCACGCTCTCGCATGCCCGCAGGCATCTGTGTGACACAGCCACACCGTCTGGACCCCCTTGTTCGCCAGCAAATGCTGCCGTTTTAAGCCCACGGTGGCCGCACGGATCAAGCAAGCTGCAGAAGAGCCGACATTCTCGTCCTTCTCCTTCCCTATTTCTGTGTTTTGTTACGGCTTCGATCGGAGCAGCTAAGGAGTCGGACGCACGCGGCCCAGTGGTCTGGCCGTGGGTCCCTCGACTGCAGGGGAGGGACAGCTGGTCCCCATGGGCCGGGCTAGCTGGCCACGCAGGAGCCACGGGGAAGGGGACGCTGCTGGCACCAGGGCCCTGGCCTTGCCGCGGAGTGCCCAAGCCAGGGGCTTCACGGCCATGGGCAGTCGTGAGAGACTCTCCAAACCTCTGAGCTTCACAGATACGAGCTGTGGACGGCACACGGCACCTGCCGGTCAGAGGGGGTGGACAGATGGCCCCGGTGGGTGCGCGGGTCTGGGGTTCAGCAAAGTAACAGAGCCCTGGGCCGGGAAGGGCGAGAGCTACGTGGGCCTGTGGCGGGCCAGGCTGGTGCCCGAGCCTCCCGTCCACCGGGCAGGGGCTGAGACCCTCCAGGGCAGGGCCACCTCCCACCCACTGTCTGCCCAGCGCCCCACCCATGCCAAGCCGTCAACAGGTGACAGGGTGTGGCGGTGAGCAGCAGGCCCGGGTCACGCTGACCTGTGGGGCCCTCTCTGCAACCCCCCAGGCACTCCCGTGCAGGCTCCCTCTGCTTCTCCGGGAACCTGTTCTTGAGTTTCGTAGTCCAGGGGGCCACCCCAGGCGCCCGCTGGGCCCAGGGAGCAGGGGAGGGGAGGAGTGGGCAGGAGCCACGCCTACTCACCGCCTCCAGTGTCCCACATTTTCCCTCTCTGGCTGCCGTGGCTCAGGCTCAGGGGACGCAGAGGCCAAGGGTCTTGCTGGAGCAGAGCCAGGGCTCAAATGGGTGCCCCTCGTGGGCCGCCCGCGGGCACCGTGCCCCCCGGAACCCTCCTGCCCCCGTACCCTTGATGGAGCGTTCTGCACTGTTTTATGGTCCAGGGTTTCCAAGAAGAAGGGAAAAGGTCACTAAATGTCTGATGGATTAATAAATTAAGGACAAATAAATGAACAATGTTCTCTTGTCTCAAACATTTTCCCACAAAAAGTAACAGATATTTATTCGTGACAACAACAAAAATCAAATACCAAGGGACGCCTGGGAGGCTCCACAGATGAAGCATCTGCCCTCGGCTCGGTCATGGTCCCGGGGTCCTGGGACCAAGCCCCGCATCGGGCTCTGCTCAGCGGGGACCCTGCTTCCCCCTCTCCTCACCACTCATGCTCTCTCTCACTGTCTCTGTCTGTCTCCCCCTTTCTCTCTCTCAAATAAATAAAATCTTTAAAAAAAAATCAAATACCAAGAAGTAGAAAGAGAGAGGGGATTGCCCACCATCCCACCCCCCAAAGATAAGGAGCTTTTTCTCTAGGCATTGCTTTCTCTTTAAAAAAAAAAAAAAAGTTGCCCTTATATTTGATTAAACCCTTGATGAATCCTTCCCGAGAGAGAACCTTTGCCACAAGGGACCCGTGTGTCCGGCTGCAGGACACCCAGTCGGGAGGTCCGGCCTTCCCCACGCACACGTCCAGGCTTGTCAGGGCCTTCATCAGAGGGGAGCGTGGGGTTTCCACTCCTGCCGAGGGCCCTGGGTCTCATCTCAGGTCCTTCCCTGCCGTGACTCACTCGGGACTCAGAGACCCCATCCTCTCTCCCATTCGCTTCAGCAACTCCGTTCCAGCGGAGCCGAGGGCGCTGATGGCCACGGGGTTGGGAACACAGCCGTCCTCTGGACCCGTGAGCAGCCATGTGGCTCAGCGTCCGCCAAGGGGCCGTGTCCCCCTCGGTGTGCAGGGGGCCCCTGACACCAGAAGTGTGGACGAGTGGATGCCACGGAAGGCGCGGGGGAGGGGAGCTGCCCCGCCCCCTGGACGCTACAAGTGAGGCCCCGGCAGATGGGGACCAGGGTGCTGGGTGCCCCCGAGCTGCGGCCCCCCGAAGGCGATGCCGCCCAGCTGCAGCCCGGTGACCCCGGGCTGCACACACACTGACCATCAGAGCCTCGGCCTCCGTCATGGCGCCAGGTCAGGGAGCAAGGGCGATGCTCAGACCCTCTGCTCGCTGGTTCGTGGGGGGAGGCTTTGCCTCGCGGAGGCTGGCATCTCCGAGTAACGGAAGGCCCCTCGCCTTGAATTTCGGGGAACAGCACGATGAAGGTGGTGCCTCGGGCTTCAAACACACTGACACCTTAAAGCCACCTGAGCCACACGCCGCCATCCCGGGCACCCCCTGAGGCAGCGGAGCCCCCACATCCCAGAACAGGCCCCCCGCCCCGTGGTCCTGGCTGCCGTGTAGGCAGGAGCGATGGCTGTTTCCTCTCGTGCCTCTGTTCCGTGGCTGTTTTCACCCTGAGCTTGGCCGAGAGGGGTGACCTCCGTCTCCTCCACACTCCCCCTCGGCCCCTGGTCGCCCAGGGCACCAATCTGGGGGAGAGCCATCCCCGGTGTGGGGACGCAGGTACGCAATCCATGGGCCAGCCCCAGGCTTGGGGCATTGGTCTGTGAGCAGGTGGGGAGGCCGTGCGCCGGGCAGCAACCTGCCAGCCGCCACCAGGTCGGGGGAGCAGCAGCCATGACCTCTGGGGCGGTGCTGGGACCCCGGCCTCCTCGCAGGGGTGCGCCCGGGCACAGGCACAAGCACACACATAACGGCTCCACGTGCCTCAAGCTCATCACCATGGGGTGAATGAGGAAACTGAGGCACAGGGCAGCAGGACGCCAGTCTGTGCCAGAGAGCTCACAGCCGAGAGCAGGACGGAGGCGGCACTGACTTGGCACCTACTGTGTACCCGGCCCTTCTGTCCATGACCTCTCCAGCCCCGAAAGCAGCCCGTGAGTCTGGTCCCAGCGCCTTATCCCCTCCACAGACTCGGGGAGGGCCGGCAACCCAGGTCAGCATATGGAGAAGCGGGCAGAGTCCACGTCCAAGCCCACGGTCTGCCTTCAGCGGCCGTGCTCGCTCTACCCACCGTGCCGCCTGCCCCAGGCTCGGCGCCCCCATGCCCCAGGCCTCACCCAGTTGTGCAGGGCCGCCCGAGCCTCGGCTCGTCTTCCTGGGGCACCGAGATTGTTCAAAGATTCAAAGCTGGAAAACGAAGTAATTTCACTGGTAAGTGGCTCAGAAGATTCTGTTAGATTGGAACAAACATGGCTGGATTATGAACACAGAATGGGCTTTTAAGATGTTGCGAGATGGCAGGGAAACGTCGAGGCACTCGCACGACTCCCCGGCTGCTCACTGGATTCTTCCACTTGCCAGGACCAGGAGTGACCTCGGGGGGATCCCGTGACACAGGCGTTATTACACCTAATCACAGGGAAGTGGTAGAGAACCGGAGAGGGCAAGCTATCGGCCCGGGGTCGCCCAGCAGCTAATACGCACATTTGGAGCTGGAGCATGTCTCTCGTGGCCCCAAGAGCAGGGTGTCCAGAAGGTGTGATGGCCAGGGCAAGGCTGGGGCATGGGGAGGCCTTGCCAGACACAGGGACTGGAGCCTCCCTCCCTGACTCTCACACCTGCCTTGGCTCCCATTGACTCTCCACCCCCAACTGGGACATCCTATCCCCTCTGGGCCTCAAAGACTTCACCTCTACAGAAGGAGTGACACTTGTCACATGGGTCTTTAGGAAGGCTGGGTGGGGAGACGTGCAGCTGGCCTGCACTCAGGCATCCATAACTCACCAACCTGTTACTCGGCCCTATTGTGTCAGTGCACCCATGCGTCATCCCTTGTCCACCCGCTGATCTCACAACAGCTTTTTGCCCATAATAGCCCTGGCAATGCCTTATTCTCCGGTATGGACTCAGAGCACGTCACAGGTCACTGCCACTATTATGGACAGAAGAATAGGTGAATGGATGGATGGACAGATGGATGGATGGATGGATGGATGGATGGATGATGGATGGACAGATGGACGGATGGATAATGGAAGATGGATGGACAGGTAGATGGATGGATGGATGGATGATGGATGGACAGATGGACGGATGGATGGATGATGGATGGACAGATGGATGGATGGATGGATGATGGACAGATGGATGATGGATGGACAGATAGATGGATGGGTGGATGGATGGATGGATGATGGATGGACAGATGGATGGATGGATGGTGGATGGATGGACGGATGGACAGATAGATGGATGGATGGACGGATGGATGGATGATGGATGGATGGATGGACGGATGGATGGATGATGGATGGACAGATGGATGGATGGACGGATGGATGGATGGATGGATGATGGATGGATGGACGGATGGACAGATGGATGGATGGACGGATGGATGGATGATGGATGGACAGATGGATGGATGGATGGATGATGGATGGACAGATAGATGGGTGGATGGATGGATGGATGGATGGACAGATGGATGGATGGATGGACCAACATGGGGTGATGAGGGGTGGGTGGATATCATGTGCAGGGGAGGATGAGAAGAACATGCCCTCTTCTAAGACTGCCATCCACTGGCCCCGTGCTGACCTGCACCCTGAGGTCACGATGATAATGCGGCCATCACCCCCCACCCTTTGTGTGGCTCCAGGGTCTCCCAGGTGGCAGAGGGGGGTGTGGCCCCGGAGCCAGGGTGGCACACATAGGGTCACTTCTGAATCCCTACTCCACCTGTGTTACCACAGGGAATCCGTCCCAGCTGCGGAGAGGGGTGACCTGAAGGAGTTTCTGCCCTCCCACAGCACCCAGCCAGGGCTCGGCACCTGCACCCATCCCTAGAGATGAATGGCTTTCTTTTTGGACACCGCCCTGAGTTCCCGGAGGGGCAGACAGAAGGCCCTGGGTTTGGTGACGTCATCTCTGTCCCAGAGGAAACCTCAGGCAGAGCCCAGACTGACAGAGCAAGGCTGAGAGCCAGAGATGGGTGGACACTGGTGCAGGGGGAACAGATGAGGGAAACCAGACCCTGCCACACGGGCCTCTCCCCCGCCATGAGCAGGGGTCCTACGGACACCAGGTGCCCCAGAGGCAGCCTGGCCTGGTGGGCGAGCCCCAGCCACTGAGCTCTCCCTGACCACCTTTCCTGGCCAAGTGAGCTGGGGGGCTCGGCCTGCCCCTACCCCTGGTAAACGAGGAAGTAACTGGGCCCGCATTGCAGCCCAGCCCACCACACGCGCCGCTGGGCTCCCTCGGTGCCCAGAACGTCAGCTGTTGTCATCATCATGGAGAAGAACCAGGCCCTGGCGAGGCAGACGTCCCCTGCGGCGTGGACCCCAGAAGGCAGGTGTCCCGGCCCCCAGCCTCTGCTGAGCCCGGCCTCAGCCAGACCTCCCCCAACCCCTGGCGACCCCCCCAAGCTGAACACGGGGCTCAGAACCAACTCCGGCAGCCTGCGGGGCCAGGCTTCCTTGCTGGCGGGACCTGCCCTGGTCCTGTCAGCTCCCGGGTCCCGGCGGGCGGGAGGTAAGACCCCGGAGACCCAGTCCACGGAACCTGGGCTCAGCACACCCTCGATGGAGGGACTGGGCAGGGGAGGGGCAGGGAGAGCTCGGACTCCTGCCCAGCACAGGCCTGGCCCATAGTAGACGCTCAATAAATGTTTGTTGAACTGAAATGAAGGGGAAAATTGACTTTCTTTGCTGAGTGCAGCCCAGAGCCCCCTGATCGATGGCGGCCATCACTCCCTCCCGCCTTATCAAGTGGCCGCACTGTTCGTGCTGGGGACTGCCACCACGGAGTGCAGGCGTACCTGCAGCCCTGCGAAAGCCAGGCTCCCACCTCCCCGGCGGACGGAGCCTCTGACCGCATCGGGCTCCCGCAGAACAGGGAGCAGGGCTAGGCAGCCTGATGCAGGGACAGGGCTGGACCACCGCCTCCTTAAGGCCCATCACTCTGCGGCCGGCGGAGCTGCCCCTCCCTAGACTCTGTCTCAGAGCAGGAGAAGGAGACGTGACCCGCACAGCCTCCTGGCCCCTCTTGGCCTGCGCCTCCAGCTCCTTCTTTGTCCCTCACAGCCGGTGTCCAGCCAGCGGCCCCTCCCTCACCACGACCCCTGGGCCCGTGCCTGGCATCCAAGACCTGGGGGTCCTGACAGACGCGTTCCAGCAGACCATGGGTCCCTCTGGGCTCCCCCGGCCCCCTGCACGCCAGGCCACATGCCAAGAGGTGGGGAAGAGCTGGAGGCCGACCCAGACTGCCAGGAGTTGGGATCCCAGGACAGGGACCTGGGGCCACATGACTAGGGCTGGAAAGGCAGCTAGCTGGGGACATGAAGAGGAGGCCTCCGTTGAGGAAGGAGGGGCGAGACGAGCAGTGCCCTCGGGGAAGGCAGCGGGGGATGGGGTGCTCCACAGAGGAGGACCCTGGCTGACAGCTGAGGGACAGCTGGCCACAGCTCCCGCCCCAGGCTGCTCTGGCTCCAATATCACTCCAGGAGCCCCCATCCTGGGTCAGGCCTGTGCGGGGCCTGGGGAATTCTCAGGGATACCCGGGGGGGCCTCTGTCTCTCTCCGCCTCAGGTCTGTCTGCCCCTCAGACCACGCGCTCCCGAGGGAGCCTGGTCCCTGTTCGGACCTGTGCCCGGATGCAGCGGACAGCTCGTCTGTCTCCCTGTCGGGGCCCTAGGAGAAAAGGGCATCACAGGAGAGCCATCCGGGACTCACCTTCCCCAGGGGGCACCCCGGCCCTGGACCCACTGTACTGTGTCCAGACGCCCGTCCACACGGCCACCCCTGCAGGGGGGAGACCCTGCTGGGAACGGCGACCCCGCCCAGAGCTCCCGTCGCCTGTCCCACCGGCTTTTCTCCAGCCGCCTCTCCCACCCAAATGTATGCAAATCCAGCTGCTGGACTCCTTTCCTGTCGACCTGATGGACAATGTCAGCTTTGGTCTCAGCTCCAGTCAGAAGCTGCACTTGACAGGAGAGCTCGTAGCTCCCTCCAAAGCCAGGGGGATCAGCTCTTCAAATCCCGAGGCTCCGTGGACGCTCCCTCCCTCCCCACACGCTGCCTGTCACCCGGTTCCTCCCATGGTGACAGCAGCCAGGCCCGACCCGGCCCTTACGGCTGCATGACGGCGACAGACACACACCACAAGCCCGGCTACAGCTGACAGACCCAACTGCTCTCCAAAGCAGAGCACTGCGGCCCTGAGCACGGGGCCAGGCACTCCCCAGCTCTCATCATCAGGGGACGCACACCAAGTGACCGTGAGACACCGGCCACACCCAGGAGGACGGCCACCCCTGCAGGAGAAACCCAGGACGAGTGTGGGTGGGAACGTGCGGGACTGGGGCCCGCGTTGCTCTTGGGACCATGACTCGGCGCAGCCGCTCGGAAAACAGTCTGGAATTTCCTCAAAAAAACTAATTGCAGGATTACCTCCTGATCACGCAGTCGCCCTTCCGAGGACGTAGCTGAGAGAAAGCCCGGCAAGGACACGCCCGTCTTCACAGTAGCGTGATTCCCAGGAGCCAAGAGGTGGAAGGAACCCAGGCGTCCACGAGTGGACACGCAAGACGTGGTCCATCCGGGTTCAGCTAGAAAAGGAGCAAAATGCGGACACGGCGACCTCGTGGCTAGGCCTGGAGGACATGACATCGCGTGAACTGAGCCGGCCACGACGGACAGATCTTGCGGGATTCCACGCGTGGGAATCCCTGGGGGTCGTCCCGTGATGGAGGGGCCAGCGGCTAGGGCCGGGGGCTGCTGTTTTCCGGGGACACTGTCGCTTTGGGAAGACAGGAAGAGCTATGGGACGGCCACACGGTGGTGTGAGCCCGTCAGCACCCTGAACGGTCCGCGTCAAGATGCTTCGCGGGGTAAATTTCATGTCGGGCATATTTTGCTTTAAGGAGAGAGACTCAGCCCGTCGGGCCTATGACATACAGATTCAGCCACAGAAATGACAAGGAAAACCTAGTGAGTGTCTGGGGTGAGACAAGGGCGGTTTCCAGTCGACCCGAAGAGGAGGTGACCTCACCTCTGTCCTGAGTCACTCAAGGCTTCCCAAAGGCGGGAAGAGACACCAGCCCCAGGTGCCCAGGACAGTGGCCCACCTGCCCTGCCCATCTGGAAGCACCATAGCCCAGTGGGCTGGGGCCCATCGGGTCACCCCCGAGAGGTCCTGCCTATAGGCTCTGCAGTGCACAACCTCGTGGTCAGCCAACAGACTGTCCTGGGTCTCAGAGCAGGGGCTCCCGTCCCAGCTTCCAGCGACAAGAGCAGAATCAATCAGAAGCTCATCAGGCCCCCCATTCAGGCAAGTCCTTGGAGCAGGTGTGCCCAACAGGCCCTCCGTCCACGGGCTCCTCTGTCCACAGCTCAAGCCTCTGTCCTTGCCGTTGCCCGGGCCTGTGTCTGCCTCCCCTGCTAGGGCAGAGTCTGGGCCTTGCCTCCCTATTGGGCCCAGCACGCTCCCCTCCCGCTCCGTGGGTGCCCAGAGCCCAGAACAAAGGCCCGGAAGATGCCGGAACGGGCGAGCAGATGGATGAGCGTGAGACACACTCAAGCCGGAGACGGGAAAGGGGAACGCGGGGGTGGGTGTCCAGGGAGAACGTGGGACAGAAGGAAGGATCCAGACCCACGGCCCTGTCGGCACTGGGACACCTGCTAGCCACGAGCCCTGGACCCCTGTACTCGGCAAGAGTACGTGTTAGCACATATTATCTGAGCACCTACTATGTGCAGAGCCTGTGCTGGGCCGCCCCAGAGTCTTGCCAGATGCACACGAGAGTGTGGTTAACAGCAGACTCCAGACTCAAGATGCGCCGCCAACCCCGCCATCCATGGGCCAACCAGATGACCTCTCCGAGCCTCAGTTTCCTCCTGTGTAAAATGGGGACGACAGCACCCACGCCATAAGGGAAGGCTGGGGCAAGGCCAGGTGCAAGGTGCAGGTGTGCGGAGGGCCCAGCGGGGCAGAGAGGAGCCGTCCTGAAGTCCTTGAGCCTGTTAGCAGTAGGGAGCCATGGGGGGCACTGGAGCTAGAGAGGGGCACAGGGCGCCTCCTCCCCAAACCCTCCCTGGCAGCTGTAACCGTGTGGTCGTGCCCCCAGTCCCACACCCCATGAGGCCCCTTCCCCTTTCTGGAGCAGAGGGAGGGGCGGCCACACAGAGCCTGAGTTTTCTCAAGGCCCAGAGCCCTCCAGAATGAGCCGTGCGCCCCGCACTGCCCTGCCCGGGAGCGGCCCACAGGGGCTCCTAAGGGGGCCAGGTCCGCACACCCTCTCGTCCCTCAGGCGCTCCTGGGGGCCAGGAGAGGCTGGCCAGCCAGCAGCACCGGCCTGAAGGGAGGCTGCTAGGCGAGGAGGGGCTGGTTAGGACAAGGCCACAGCTGGGAGAGCAGGTGGGTTTATGGAATTCCTCAGTAAGAGGCTGGGAGGGCGAATATATTTAGCTCCGAAGTCTCTCCTGAAAAAATCACGCGTCCCCAGGAATGGACGCAAATCCACCTAAGTGCCTGGGGGTGGGGGGTCGGGGCTGCTGGAGGCTCCGCACACATACCCCCTGCCGGGCTGCGGTGGGGAGAGGCCCTGGAGGACCCACCCACCCTCTTCTTTGTCCCCCATGAGGTCCACCTCAGGCATGAAGGCCGCCACCTCTGGGAAGCCCCTCTCCTGTTTCGTGCCCTCGCCGCCGTGAGGACGGGGGCTGCTGGGGTGCCGGCCACCCTCCCCTGCCAGCATTTACCACGTGTCTCTTCTGCTGACCATAAAGCCCTAGAGGCAGGACCCCGACTGTCCTGCCCCCACGGTCCGGGCTCCTAGGACCGCCCGTGCCAAAGGGAGACTCAGTGTGCATGATGGAGTGACAAAGGGGAGGGAGACACTGCGGAAGCCAAGGAAGGAGGCCCAGCCGCCGTCTCTCTCCAGGGCACCGTCCAGTGTGTCCCCCACACCAGCTGGTCCGAGAGCCTTGCAGGAGGAACCCGGAGCTGGAGGCTGAGCGGCTGCGGTCTCGGTCCTGCAAAGGTCCAGGCTCCTGAGCCTGGGGGCCGCACACAGACACCATCCTGTCTTCCCTCCGACGCTTGCCCACGACTCCCGCCTCCCGCAGCCTCTCCGACTGGAGACCGCGGTGGCTCCGCCATCCATTACCTATGTCCCCACCACGTCTCCCAAGTCCCGCTGGTCAGTCTGACACATCAGTGGGGGGTGACTGTGTCTGGAGATGGGGCATTACGGCGGCGACGAAGGCGAATTACTCCCAATTTCCGTAGACACATGTGGCCAGCCCGCGGACGGCGTAGTTTCAGTAACTGTTTGGGGACGGCGGCGTGGCCACAAGGGGGTGGAGATGGGGACCAGTCGGGGCCTGGCCATGACGTTGTCCAGTGAGATGCCCCCACCCCAGGCCTCGGTGGAGACCCAGCCAACCGCAGGCCCAGCACCTGAGCACCCACACGGGGCCGTCCTCAAAGCAGGGGGACACTCGGTTCTGCAAACCCAAAGGGGCAAGACCCAGCATCCGAGGAGTCTCCAAGCCGCCCTCCCCCCAGTCCCCACGCAGCAGACCCTCCTCTTGGGCCGTGATGCGCGCTGGCCTCCCCAGAAGTGGGGTGGGGGCAGGAGCACGGGAAGGGCCGGGGGAAGGGCCTCAGCAGGCCGCCACCTTGAACCCTGACCGCCCCCCGCCCCGGCGCTGCACTCAACACAGAGCCGTTGACCTGTGTATAACACAGCCGTTGTGTCATAAACAGCCCCGGCCGTGAGGAAGACCAAGTTATTTATAAACGGATGATCCGTAACCAGGACGTGAGCGTACCCTCGGCTGAGTTAACCGTGCGGTGGGGACGCTGCCCGGATCCCTGATCGGAGTCTCTGGGGCAATAATGAGTCCGGGAAGGAGACAAAGAGGATCCCCCTCTGCTGTTTGCAAACGGATCCTGAGAACGAGGAAATCCACCCGGGCCGTCTGAGGGAGACCTGGTGACAGAGGCGGCCAGACAGGAGATCCAGCCCCAGCGACCGGCCTTCGTCCCTTGTTCTGGAATGGGATGAACTCAACCAGCCCAAAGGGTCAAGTGCTGTCGGAGAATACAAAAACCCAGACTACTCAGAGGTGGGGTCGGCAGGGGCTGTGCACAAACCCGAGACAGACGGGCAATCGGGGGGGCAGGGGGCTGAGATCCGGGGTCACAGCATGCCATGGGAAGAGGAGCCGGACTGCCCTGGAGGCGGCCCCTCGCCCCCTGCGACCAAGAATGCTGCCTCAGTTTACCTCTGCGGCCGAGGGCTGGTCCCACATCAGGAAAAAAGTAAGGACCTTCCTTCTGGGAATGCAGCTTTCTGGATGCCAGCCTACCACCAAGGCTCCCGTCCCCTCCAGGGGTCCTTCCCCGCTGGGGTCCGGGGCCCGGTGCCAGCTCACCAGCCTCCTCACCGAGTCGCGCCCTTGGGACCCTGGGACCAAGCTTCACAGGCCCAGCAGCTTCAACAGTCTGTCTCCGCCCAGGAGGCCGGGCGTCCCAGACCACGTGTCACTGGGCCCGCTCCTTCTGAGGTTCTGAGGGACACTCTGTAGGGGCGCCTCCTGGCTCCCACGGCACCCCGTCCTTGGCGTCCCTTGCCTTAGAGAAGCCCACCCCAATCTCTTCGTGCTCATACGGCAACCTCCCTGTGGGCACGTCTACCCGAATGTCCCTTTTAATAAGGACGCCAGTCCTAGGGGATTGGGGCCCACCCTGTCCAGTGTGACCTCATCTTAGCTAATCACTCCTGCAACGACCCTGTTCCAAATACAGCCACACTGTGAGGTACTGGGAGTTGGGACCCCACCATGAATTTGGGGGGGACATCCAGCTGCAGACGCGCCCATGGACAGAGCCCCCCGGTGACCACCGGTGGGGGAGGGCCGGGCTGGGTGGGACAGCTGGGTGCCGCACACCCTCTGCCCCCTGTGCGGGCTCAGAGCTCCCGCCCACCCTCACGCCAACGCAGTGGGCAGGGGGCTTACTTACTCACCCATCTGTCCTAACTCCCTGCACACTGCCGAGGAGCTGAGGCCCTCGGAACAGAGACGGATCCCTGACACGGCCGCGTCCAAAATGCCATCCAGTAGGGACCAGGTCCCCAGGCCGGCGCACGGCACTGTGGGGATGTGGGACAGGCGGGCGGGGTCATCCGGACGTCGGGGTCACAGCATTCACTCTGCTGGCAAGGCTCGGGCCAGGACGACTGGCTCCCGGCCCTGGATGGCCTCTCAGAACCCCGAAGTGCCCCAGTGACCGCAGAGAAGCCAGGGGACTTTGCCCCCTCAGGGAGCCTTCACGGAGCCCCAGCGGCCTCGGGGAACCTTCCCAGCCCTCAGGCCGCAGCCCGGCCCCGCCGGAAAGGTGAGACCCAGAACCCGGCCCCTCCCCTCGCCTCCCCTGCGGGTACTTGGTCCTGTTCCCGGGCTGGGGCCGCCCCCCTCCCCCCCACTCCAGCCTCCTCCCTAGGCTCCCAGCAACTACAACAGCCTCCGTCCTTCCCAGCGCAGGCGCCGCAGTCTGGAGCTGGCCTGCCCAGCCTCCCGGCAAAGCGCCTGAATACTGATGAAAAGTGATTAATTATACGCGCGGAGCTCCATCCCCGCGTGGGCACTCTGGCTCTCCCTACCCGGCCCCAGGGCCCAGCTCTGGGGGCTTCACAACTATCTAGTTTTACTCTCACAGAGAGACCCTTAAACTGGGAGCCCAGCGATGGGCTCAGAGCCCTCCTGCCCCCCTCAGAGGCTCCGTTTCCTCCTTTGCCAGGAGCGGCTGCCCCCAGGGACGTTGGAGTTGGGCGGCTGGGGTTCCCATAATCCTGCTCATGGAGAGGTTTGGGCCAGGCCTGCCACACACGGGCGCTCTGCCATCCTTCTGGTCCACCGTTCCTGCCAGGGCACACACACCTTCCACCCATCTCAACACATCATTTTACAGGATTCTGCTCCCAGGTCACCTCCTCCAGGTAGCCTGCCGGGCTCCTTCCCTCTGCTCCACTGTGGTTACCTATCCTGCCTGACCTCTCGTGTGGCCTTCGACCAGTCCCTTGGGCCTCTCTGGGGCTCAGTGTTCTCACCTGTAAAGTGGGGATGACTATCAGGGCCTCCCAGTCAGACTTGAAGTGTTCACGAGATCACACCAGACAGAGCTGCTGACGAGAGGCAGCTAGAGAAGGGCCCATACCCGGCTCCCAGCCTCCAACCCCAGCTCAGGATCGGGGCTTTTCTATAGCTGGTCTCAGCGCCGGGAGCCTGGGGATGACTGGGACACTGAAGACCCCGCCAGCCCCAAACAAAGTGGGGCTCTCAGTGAAGTGTGGGGGTGCAGTGCCCGAGGCTGGGGCAGCAGGAGCCACGACCCATGGGAACTGAGTGCAGCTGCCCCTGTGGCAGGATGGTTGGAGACCCACCGCAGGGGCCAGCGCGGGGCCGGGACAGGAGAAGCCCCCAGCGCCCATGAAGGCCAAGCCAGCTGGGGCCAGATGCCTCAGTCGGACATGCCCGTGTCCAGAGCTCAGAGGGGCAGCTGGCCGCAGACCACCAGCCCTGATCGCTGGAGACAAGGACCGACCCAGCAGGCACCGGAGATGCAGCCTGTCTGCAGTCCCCCAGTCCCCACAACACGGGGCACACGCCCGAGACACAGGCTCCATCCTGACTATGCTGTTGCCTCCAAAGCACGGAACAGGCCTTCACTGTGCCCCTAATTACAAGTGCCCTGAAATACTGCCAGAAACACAACCTTTGAGACTTTCCCTCATTTAAATTCTTCCTTGACATTTGCACGACAACCAACAGAACAAAGCACCAGGGAGGGAACCAAAGGAGGCTGCAGGCTCCTAGGGCTCCTCTGGCCACCGCAGGAGAACGGGGAGGAGGCAAAGAGTCCCGCCCCGCCCCCCCCGGGGGGGGGGGGCAGGAGACGGGCTGACAGGGACCCGAAGAGCTGGGCCAGCCACATGGGGTGGCCACACTGGGATTCCCTCTACCCACCAGCCAGGAGGTGGCCGAATCGATCCCATTCCGCGGTTGGGCAGCAGGCTCCAAGGGGCTGAATGGCCGAGGGCACACGGCTCAGGAACCTGTCATCTCATCCTGATTCCGCAGGGCCTGCCGTCACGACAGGCAGACCCTGTGTCAGACCCAGACCAACAGGACCCAACCAGCCCCGCACCCAGTCGCCCTCCCCAGAGCACGGAGACACCGGCTCCCCGGATGCGCCCCTGAGATACTGGGGCTCTGTGTCCCCAGGGCAGGGACGGGACTACGGGGTCCCACACCCCCAGCCCACCCCAGCCGTGTGGTCTCGGGCCAGCTCCCCCAGGAACAGAGGAGCCTCGCCCCTGGAAGTGGTCAGGAACCCCCTCTCACAGCCTTGTCCAACAGTGATGCTCCGGGGACCAGAGACCCCCAGGGAGGGGCTCTCCCAGCCAGCAAGACCTTCCCCATGGCAGTGGCGCCGTGTATCTTCTGATCACTGTGAACGTGCAGAGGTGGGCTTGTCCAGGGTCACGGCCCAGGGAAGAATAGGACGCAGCCGGGGAAGGCTCTCTGCGTGGCCCTCCTGCTTGTGGGCTGGATTTGGACAGCGAGCTGTCCACCATGCGCCAGCTAGACCACAGTCCCACAGCCTATAGCCCACACTGGAAAGTCACCAGATACTGTCCTCCCAGCCAGCCCAGGGCCCCCTTTCAGATGCCGGCCTTGCATTTGGTTCAAGCTCCCAGCACCAGGTGGATCCCAGGCCCTACGGACCCAGGTCCCACGAACAGCCCTGCTGTCACCCTGGGCTTCAGCCAGACGCACCTCTGCTTTAGGCAGTAGCCAAGGTCCTCGAGCCTCTCTGACAGGCATCCCTGAGGAACATCCTCAGAGCTCTGCCAGCGACCATCGAAATCCCGTCAAAACCATTCTCCAGGAGAGTGAGAAGGGCCAGGTGTGGGTGACTCAGGGACATTTAGCCAGAAAGGGGCTGTGCCTCTCCGTCCACAGCCCGCTGTCCCCTCCCTGGACAAGCGCCAAGCCCAGCGTGGGGCGGGACAGCAAGGGGACTGGGAGGGGGGCCCAGGCTGGCTTGTCGGGCTTCACGGGGCGCTGCCAGGACCTTGGGGGCCCGCTGGGGAGCTTTGGATGGAAGGACGTGATCTGATGTCCGTGCTGACCTGTCCCCTCAGGGCTCTGTTGGCAACAGACGGAATGGAGTCCCAGGAGGCTATGCAGATGCTGAAAGCAGTGTGGACGGCGTGGATGGCGTGGACGGCGTGGACAGGGAAGGCACAGGCAGGGAAACAGAGGCCCCCTCTGGGTCTCCTCTGAAGACAAAGCCCAACCCACAGGGTCTGTCAACAAACCAGTGGCAGGGCGAGTCCAGTAGGCCCCCAGGCTCCTGAGTCTCCGGAAGGACGGTCCTGGAGAGAGGCCTGGTTGGACATGGACACTAGGGAGCCAGGGTGGGCTTGTGGCTAAATGGGGAGGGGGGAGCACAAGGCCGTGGGAGCAGAGAACCAGTGCTGCGGGAGGACCCCCTGGACTCTGGTCACTGCTGATCGGGGGGCAGGGGGGAGGGAGCACCCTGGGAGGTCAGACAAGAGATCGGGCTGGACCCCAGACCTGGGCGCTCCCAACCGGCCAGGGTGGGCCGCCAGCCAGGGCAGGAGCCGGGGGGCTGGGCGGGTCTGAGGAGGAGCAGGTCCTTCCCGGAGCTCCTTTCCGGAATGCCGGTTCCCAGGCCCCATGGAGCACGCTGGGGGCTTGCTTCTTATTTTCCCCTTCCCTCCTTCCCTCGATACAATTATAGATTAATTAGCTCTCGCCAAGCAATATCTGACCTACATCAGCGCCTCAGTGAGACGCAGAGCCAGAAGCCAGAAGCACCGGCTATTTAAAGACGAGCGATCTATTTTAAAAGCGGGCTGTGTGCGGGAATCAGCTGTCACAGCGTCCTCCTTATGTAAGGCTCATTTAAAGGCCGCACACACTCTGGCGGCGCGCTTCACGTCTCGGCGGCTCTGAGCGTGGGGTTAACTGCCCGAAGGTTCTGGACGCGGGGCCGGGACTGCGGGGCCCACAGAGCCCAGGAGCACCTGCGCCCACACACCCCCGCTCCCGCCCCTCCCCGTCCAAGCTCCCGCCGCCACCCTGTGCTGAACCAGGGGGCCCCTAGCCAGGGGCCAGGTTTCCTTGGTGCCAGGGTCCTCGAGCATCAGGGAGAGCCTGGGGTGCGGGAGGCCTCGGCCCCAAGAATTAAGCGGGGCCGCGGGCAGGGTTCCTCTCGCTGTCGCTGTGCCAGGCACTGGGATAAACTTGCGCCTAGTTTCTTAACCTCAGGGGCTGCCGTGGGAGGTGGGCTCCCCCACCCCGGGGGGCCACCTCTGAGACGCCCTCGGTGACCCGCCTCCTGCTACTCACACCCCGCGTCATTCCCTTCCCTCGGTGTGGCCCGCCTGCAGGACTTATGACTCGATTCAAGGGAACAGAAGGGACAGAAGCCACAAGATCTCGCTTTCGAGACTGGTTCCTGCATGTGCTCTCTCCCCGTTGGGCCATGGGACAAGGGACAGAGGCAGCCGATGACCATGCAAGGGAGCTTCGGTGCCGACCGCCCCACCCAGGCCCCTGTCTGATGAGACCACAGCCCTGGACCACAACGACAGCAACCTCCTGAGGGCTGCCAGCAAGGCCACACCTGGAATCCTGGCCCAGACACCGGGGGGCATAAGGTCCTGTGCTGTGGGTTAAGTCGTCACACACAGACACACACACAGAGAAACCAATAGCCAATACACTGCCTCGTTTCAGAATTGGGGGAAATAACACCCCATGGTGTTGACTCAGCTCGGGTCCCAAGCTGCGGCCAGATCCAACAGGGTACCCACAGCCCTGACCTCTGGCCTCTTGCTCTCCCTGAACCTGGCCTCATTCTCAGAGCCTCTGCAGAGACCCATGCTGCCCGCCCGCCGCTGCCCCGGGACTCATGCCAGACTTTTCACTGTTTTCACTTATTTATGAAGAAGGAGGGGAATCCCTGTCTTTCATCTGTAGACAGGCTACAAGCATTTCAGGTTTAAAAAAAAAAAAGTGCACTTTAGGAACAATGTGAGGCCATTTGCATTTCTGGAAAGACCCTGGAGCAGAGGTGGACCCCCTGAATGCCGCTGGGAGGGAGTGAGCCTGAGGTTCTGCTCCAAACCTGCCGCGAGTAGTACAAAGACCCAGGAGCCCCCTCTCCAACAGGAAGACCTCAGCTGTTGTCCAGAGGGAGCACCAGCTGGGGGAGGGGCCTCCCAGCTCCTCTGGGGCACCCAGCCTGACTCGGGCTCTGTACCTCCAGCCCCCGGATCCTGGCCAGACCCTCCCGGGATGGAGGCCCGCTGCCCCCTTCCTAACGCAGCCCTAAGAATGAGCTCCCCTGTCCGACCTCGCCATGACATCCCCAGAGATTTTCTCTGACGCATTTTCTTATCTCCCTCCTTGGAACTGTGCTTAGGCATCGCTCTAACATAGTACTCGGGAAAACTATGCTTGGGTATTACACACTCCACGCAGACGAGAGGAGGACGGTCTGGGGAGGCCAAGTGCCTTGCTGGACACACAGAGCAAGAGGCAGAAGCAGAGCCTGAAGCCGGAGCTCTAGGCTCCAGACCCCCTGCTCTTCCCAGGACAAGCCCGGCCTCAGACTCAGAACCTCCCCACAGTGAGCCCCAGCCTCTGGCAACCCTGAAAAGGTAAACTGAGGCCTGTGACACATTTTAAACGTTTGTGCAAAAATCTATGCGATGGGGCAGCATCCCATCCAGCAGACAGAAGGGGGCCCTGAAGGGTTTCACAGACCGAACGGAGGGGAAGCAGGAAGGCACAGGAGGGGAAAGGCGATCTTTCTTTCCTTTGGGGTTGGTCGGGCGTCTGTCGGGCACGTGACCTGACACTTGCCCACCAGACGAGTCCTGACCGGTCTAAGCCTCCACTCCGGGAACCGCTATGAAGTCGGCTCGGCTTGGTGACGTGGGGCTCAGCCTAAGTGACCGCATCTGGGGGCCGCCGTCTTGAGGCCGCCTTGGCACCCTCGGCTTCAAGAACCGCCCACACTCCCCCGCCTGACGGGGCTGAGCTGGGAGACACCAATCGCTGCTGGACTCCTCCCGGAGTTCGCTCCACGCAGTGAGGTCTGACCCGCAGCAGGGCCGGGGGCACCGGGAGTGGCGAGAAATGCACAGTGTCAGAACCAGTAACAGGCCACGTGTTAGCCGGGTCCTCAGCCGTCCTGCGCCCCGGGGAGAGAAGGGCCCCAACAAGGCCGCACAGGGTGGCCCTGGCTGCCCACCAGCCACGGAGTATGGGGCACTCGGGAAAGTTGGGAATTCGGTGGAGACTGCTGTAGTCAGCTGGTGCCACACTCTGCTGGTGGCAGCCACCCGTGCCGCCCTAGAACCTGAAAGTGAGCCTCAGGTCAGATGGGCCCTGCGCAGGCCTGGTTCCCCGCAGGTCCCCCCCGGCCCACCGGCCAAGCCAGGCTGTTGACGGAGTCTGGGCTCCGGGCCAAATATCATTTCTGGCTTTGACACCACTTAATGGTCCTTCAATGTATTATTCATCCCCATGAATTGCAGAGAGAACTCTTCAGAGCTCTTAAACACACACACACACACACACACACACACACACACACACACTCTAACCTAGGAATCGGGGTTTATCTCCAGTCTATCCCCATCCCTCCACATCTGACCCCGAGGCCCAAATACTCTTCCCAGCTTCCAGGGAGAGCTGGGACTAGACATTCCAGTGTCTGGCTCTGGTTGTGACTCTACAGGGGGACAAAGGGGGATTTGCTTTGCTTTAAGAATCTGAGAAGCTCACGTTGGAAGGAACCTCGGGACTTCCCTGGGTCACCAACCGTAGAATGCATGAATGCCCTCAACGGCAGCTAGCTCAGAAGGCGACCCCCCGAATGCTTGGTTACCTCTGGGGACGTGGTACCCACTACCTGGATAAAATCAGAGAGAGCACAGATAACTGAGGCCCCCCAGCTGTGACATTTGTGACTCTCGATTCTCTCCCACCTCCTCTTTCCCTCTGCCCAGAGCGATACTCTAGAATTGGTGGGTAAGTGATAAGGGAATTGTTGATTGGGTTTCTTATCCTTTTTTTCCCTTTCTGACACTTCAATTATTTCAGTTATGACTTTTTCCTAAAACAGTTCATAGATTTCAGGGGAACAAGTAACCTTTAAATCTCCCATTTAGCACATTACAATAATTTCCTTGAAATGCATTAGAATATCACAGGTGCTCACGTTGTATGACCTACTGCAGGCACTTGATCAGCAAATTAATGTTGAGGTTAATTCAAACTTTGGGGGAAAGTGCAAACCTGACAAAGATTAATCCAGCCATTCCCAGGAACGATGAGGGCAGCACGGGCAGGCTGCTGGGGGTGGCTGCGCCGGGAAAGCGAGCCTGGTAGGCAAGTGAGTCTGCTGGGTTCAAGCAGTTTTTGTTAAAAACAGGCACTCCAAGGTCGGGGGGGCAGGGTTCAACTTCTGCCTCCAACACTAACAGCCATGGGATCTTGAGCAAGGGACTGTGCCTTGCCAGGCCTTAATCTCTTTATCTGAGATATGGGCAGACAATAGCATCCATCTGGTTGTGGGAATTAGATGAGTTAATAATAGCAGTGTTTGAGCCGTCATTTATTTAAGGACAATAGCTGTCACCATCACCATCATCTCCATCATCTCCATCATCACCATCATCTCCATCATCTCCATCATCACCATCATCACCACCATCACCATCATCTCCATCATCTCCATCATCACCATCATCACAATCACATCATCATCTCCATCACCATCACCACCATCATCTCCATCACCACCATCATCTCCATCATCTCCATCATCTCCATCATCACAATCACATCATCATCTTCATCACAATCACCATCACCACCATCATCACCATCATCTCCATCATCTCCATCATCACCACCATCACCATCACCATCATCTCCATCATCTCCATCACCATCACCACCATCATCTCCATCATCACCACCATCACCATCATCTCCATCATCTCCATCACCACCATCATCTCCATCATCTCCATCACCATCACCACCATCATCTCCATCATCACCACCATCACCATCACCACCATCACCATCATCTCCATCATCTCCATCATCTCCATCATCACCATCATCACCATCATCACAATCACATCATCATCTTCATCACCACCATCACCATCATCACCACCATCACCATCATCTCCATCACCTCCAGCACCTCCAGCACCATCATCTCCAGCACCATCACCACCATCATCATCATAACCCCAGTGGCCCCTGGCAGAGTCCCCACCAGCCCGCTGCTGCCTGGCCCACCAGACCCCTGCAGGCCTGGATTCGGGACTCAGCTCAAGCGTGCCCACAGCACAGACGGCCAAAGGCATAACCACTCCCGCCAGCCGTCACCAGCCTGCGCGGGTGTACTCTCTGATGGCTTGTGTGTAGCCAGCTTCTTTCCTCTCCCAGCAGAGGGAGCATCCCCAGGACTGAGAACACTGCAGACAGAAGATGTTCAATGAAGATTTTGAATAAATTAATCAGTGAGTGAATAAATGATCACATAAGTGAACAAATGGGAAATGCCATTGCTACTCCAAGCAGAGGCTTACCTACCTCCCCACCTGCTTCCCCCTCTGGAGAGGAAGGAGCAGGGAGGCTATGTCCCCAGAGTCTATAGCTGTCCGCACACTCCTACCTTTCCCTTTCCTAAGGCAAACAACAGCCCAAAGAGCCCATTTTACAGATCAGGAAAAGGGGTGCCTGGGAGCTGGGGGTCAGGAGACCAAGCTCAAGCTCACTGCTAATAACTGGCAGAGCAAGGTTATCCTGACCCAAAGCGTCTCTTTCTCTACCTTAGTGCCCTCCCCACCTCTCCCTCGACCCAAGAGCTAGGAGTCACGATCAGGCTAAAGGGCTTCTATCCCCTGCCCTCCTGCACTCCCCATGTGCCCTAGACTCTCTAAAAGCTCCCTCAGTCCTTCTAACCCACCCCCTTCTCACCCACCAAGGGGCTGTTCTGTGACTTCCCCCTCCGCAGGGCTGGCCTCAGGAGGCTGGTGGAAGTATGAGCCCCCCCACCTAAGCAAGGTCATTGGTCTGTCTCTCCCCATCAAATTCCCCAGGTCCCTTTCTGAGCCCCCAGACTGTCACCACCTGCCTCTGTGTGTGGTCTCACCAGTGTGGACTTGGCGAGGCAGGGTTGCTAAGTGGTGATGGTCTCCTGCACTCACCTGGGACAGGGGGTGCCTCCCAGCTGGACGTTCTCCAGAGAGAGGAGCGGGGCAGTTCTGCCTGGGGTTTGGGGTGAGGATCTTCTGGGTTGCTTGTACCCCCAAAATGTTGACTGTTGGTGAACAGTTGCCCACAGCGCTGTAAGCCCCTGGAAGGTGAAGAGCTTCTCAAAAGCCAGGGGACCCTGTGGCCGCGCAGGTTCTCATTCTGTGGGTCGTGGAGGCCAGGCTCCTGGGTGAAGGGGCTCCTGCAGGGCCCACAACCCCACAGACTAGCAAGGCCTGGTCCCCAGGAGAGCAGGGCCAGCCTGGGCCCGCACACAGGACACTCAGGAAGAAGAAGCCGGTAAGATTACGGGTACCCGCAGCCCTTCACAAGGGAGGGAGCTGGGCTGCCCTGCATCCCAGGAGCATGGGGCACAGGCAGGGGTCCGGGGGCCATCTGGCCCTTTACCTTCTAGGGACATAGGCCCCCCCAGGGGACTGCTGGCAGGGGGAGGGCAGCCCCAGTAGTCCCTCTGTTCTAGGGAGTGCAGGGTCCCCACACAAGCAGCAAGGACGGGCTCCAGGGGCCCGGGGCTCCCCAACATCAGCAGAGTTGAACAGCTTGGCTGCGTTCTTGGTCCTGACCCTTGAGGAAGGCTTCAAACGCCTGATGGGGGTTGGGCTGGGGCTTTCGCACAGACTGCACTGGGGTCCAAGCCCACGGGGCCCCTGAGACTGCGTGGGACCCACCAAGGCCCATATTGTGTTGGACCCAAGTAGGTCCTTCCCCTGCTCAGGCTCCCCCGCTCACAGCTGCCGCCCAGCCCGGCCTCCGTGGGCTCCTTTCCTTCCTGCCCATCCCTCCTCAGGGCTGACTTCGGGTGCATCTCACCAGGGCAGCGGGGAGTCGCCGTCTGTTGGGGGATGGGAGCGGCTCGGTGACCAGCACCTCTGCGTGCACACAGGGGAAGAAGCAATTTCCAGCTGGCGCGTAGTATCAGTCATGGAGACAATCCTACCAGGTTGGGGGGTAGGTCCAGGAACCAGAGACAGCCAGGGGCACCTCCCCCTCCTCCAAGGGGCTTCTCCAGAAAGGACAAGAGGTCTGGACCAGGGCCAGCTGAGCGGAAGCAAGGTTGGGACCAAACCCTGCCTTCCCCACCCCTTCCTTCCCAGAACCGCTAACAGCACAGCACTCGGTCCCTCGTCCCACAACAGCTCCAGGCCGGTTCTCCGTGAGAAGAGACAGCCGGATGGCGTGCCGGCCAGTGCTTGGCAAAGGACCCAGGGACGCCCAGCTGTGCCCCAGCCTGAGCCGCCCCGCGGGGCCCACAGAGGAGAGGGGCCCCCAGAAAGACAAGCACAGTAAAGGGCTGATTGTGCTTGGCCAGGTTTGTGCCTGGACCTCCTGCTCGGGGCGTGTGACTGGCCTCTCTGGTGCCCAGCGTGCGGGGTCTGGACGAACCATGGACCTCACCCCCCGGTGAGAGGTCAGGCATCCAGGAGGACAAGGGCGGGGAAGGGAGGAGCATCCACCAGGCCACATGCCCCGGTGTCCTCATGCAAACTGGCCTGCAGGATGACGAGGCTTCTCCCATCCCAAACAGAGCAAGTCCAGGGGCATTCCTCTCCCAATAAGAGGCTGGGCGGGGGACAGTGCGGACCCAGGGCCTGCAGCATCTATGTTCCAAGGCCCTGGTGACCGTGAGGTCACCATGGGCTCGGATCATGAGGCAAGCCAGCTTGAGGACACCCAGCCCAAATCTGGAATCAGCCGCTTCCCAGCCGGAGGAGCTGCGGGGCCTCGGGGGAGAGAAAAGGAAGGCAGAGGCCGGGGACACGGAGTCACCGTCTGGGGACACGTGCCCCGGAAGGCAGAACCCCAGCCAGACCAGGAAGGATGGCCACGATGTGTGTAGGCCCATGTTAGGTGAAACGGCTTCTTCCAGGAGGGAGCCCGGGACTGACGGCAGGGCAGTGTGGACACGGGCTGAGTGGCCAGGTCCTGCTGGGGGGCCTTCCTGTGAGCGTGGGGACGCCAGAGCTGGGTCAGCAGGAGTGAGGCCCGGACGGGGTTCCTCGTGCCGGCCACAGAACTCAGCCCCATTGAGTGAGGCCCAGAGGGGTTTAATGGCTTGCAAGGCACACAGCACGGGGCGGGGTTGCATGGGCCCTGCTGGCTCTCCCCACCCCAAACCCCGTACTCGGACATCCTCTCCCCGGATGGGGCCCCCCAGGAGGCAGGAGGCAGGAGGCAGGAGTTGGGGCCCCATGGCAGCTGCCACCTTGCCCCAGGAGAGGTTGATCTGTGGGGTCAAGCTGCAGACCACCCCACCTCCCCGGGGGATCACCGTGGCCGGAGGAGCCCACAGAGGAAGCTGGGTGCTCTCCCGCGGGTCCTGGGATGGCAGCCAGGGGTGGAGGCGGGTGCTGGCCCAGACGGGGGAGTTGTGGGGACAGAGAACCCCACGCTCACACTGCACTCACACATATGCACCCCCATGCCCCGCTCACACGCATGCACGTGTATGTGCCCAGCCATGCAAACACGTGCGCACACCCAAACAGGCCGCTGGGCGCCGTGCTAAGGGGCGTGGCCTGAGTAGAGAGCCGGACCCCTCCCTCCTGCCCGCACGCCTGCACCTGACCTCGAGCAGATCGGGCACCAGGGGCCTCCTGACACACAGCTCACCCCTCACACAGGCCTGGATCCACCTGGCCTCCTGTGCGGACACCGCCTGCTGTCGAAACGCCCCCGGTTCACCGGCTTCCCCATCTGTAGGTCAAAGGCACCATCTGTGCCCCAGACTCTCGGCAGCTGGGGATGGCAGACCCTCGGGACCCCACCCGCTCACGCCTTCACTTCCCGCGCAGGAAACGCAGGGGACGAGCGAGCGGCAGGAACCCCTGGATCGGGGCCTGGAAGCACGGCACGAGCCCCACCACCGCTCCGCAGCCTCAGTCCCCGTGCGCCCCCCCGAAGCCAGTCTCCTGCCCAAGGCCACGCACTCAACGGGGGGCAGCTGGCCTTAGACCCCCGCGTCGCCACCAGCCAGGGCAGCCCTGAGAGTGGGGAGGCCTGCAGGACAGGGCTGCAGGTCCACGTCAGCGGCGCCTTGGAGGCCGAGGCCACGACCTGCTCCTGGGGGCAGAATGCACTCAGCAGCCCGCTGGGGCCTCAGCGGGCTCCCCTTTGCTGACCGAGCCAGGATCCCAGTCAGCCATGGGCACGTGAACCATCCTGAACCAGGGCGGCCCCTCAAGGCCCCCGTGTCTGCCTCCATGTTTGCTCATGCTGACTCCCACTCCTCCTTTCCCCAACCCCTCTGCACCTCTTCCCAGAGTGTCGGCTGGTCTGGCGATCCAGCTGCCCTTTTGACTTTGAGACAAACAGGGGGTGTGACTAATGCCGGGCGCTTGTCAGTACACTGGCTGCAGAGTTTGTGGTGGACGGGCATTCAAGCTGGGTTTTGATGGATGTGTAGGAGTTCACCAGCTGGTCAGGGGGCAGGGAAGGAGCACTTGGAGCCGAGACACAGAGGTGTGGAACACTGGGGGAGGGAGAGAGAGGGGCAAGGGTTCCATGGAGAGACAGGGAGGGGGAGGCTGGAACTCGGCTGGGTCTCCGAGGGCCTTGTGGGCGAGGCTGTGGACTCTCCCCAGCAGGACTGCCAGAGGGGGCCTCAGAGGCTGCAGAGGGCTGGGAGGGGCAGGGTCACTGGGCTGCTGCTGCGAGATCAGGCTGGCCCCTGGTCCCGTCCGGCGAGGCAAGGTCTGGGCCCACCAGAGCTGCGAGGGGGAGGGCAAAGCATGAGGCCATTCAGGAGGCAAAAATAAATGAATACTTATTTTTGGTGCTTTTTATAGATTCAAAGTCACTTTGTTAGCTTAAGAACATAAAAATGTATAATGCATGGCTTGATTTGTTCATAAAATTACCATGTTTTGGTCTATTTAGAGAAGGCCAGAGGGAGGGAGCAGCGTGGGCGGCGGCTGCTTTCTGCAAGGGTTTGTTTAACTCCCTCCTCGGGGACTGGCTGCACGGCCGCCCTGTCCCATTTGGGGGGTGCTCCCCGCGTCCGGGTGGGAGGTGGGAGGTCAGCCCAGCGGGCAAAGCCAGAGCCCCGGGCCCCAGCCGGCGTGGGGGCAGCAGCAGAAGGACGCCTCTCAGAAACAAGCGTGGGGTGGACAGACGGCTAGGGAGGGCCCCCGCTTCTGCAGGTGCCGACGGGGCCGGGGGGGTAGGACCACACCCCCCACGCACCCCAGTCTCGCTGGCCTCGCTGCCCGATCCCAGGCTTGGGACAGCTGGGTTCTGGAGGAGCCATGGAGGCACTCCGGGCCTCTGCTCAGTTTCTCTGCCTGGAACCCCCTCCCCTTGGGGAGGTCCTTGCCCCACACCCTCCCTGATCCTGCTCTGAAGGCCATCCCTGCACCCCAGCCCCTTGGATCCTGCCTGGGGGTTGTGTCTGATTCCCCTGGAGATCCCTGCCCCTGCACGGGGCCTGCCGTGATTGTTGAGTGACTTAATGATGGACCCATGACTCAGGGTCAGTCTCCTGAGCTCCAGCCGGGAGTCTGAAGGAGGAGCGGGAATGAGAGCTAATGCCCGTCCCCACGGCACCTGGGTGTAAATGGTGACAGCGACCTGTGCTCACCAGGCGCGTGTGCGGTGTCAGGGGTGGGTAAGGACTCTCCGCAGAGCCTGTGCAGTCAACGGGGAGACCCAGGAGCGTGGGGGGGTGACAGAGCCATGCCCAGGGTCCCCACCAGGGTTTAAACCCAGGCCCTGCCCCCCGCCCCCAGCACAGACCCCCCACTGCTCCCAGGGAGTGTGCCCCTCGGTGAGCAGCCTGTCCTGGGGGGCGCCCCGGGGAGCTGGGTCAGAGGCCGCGGGCAGATCAGGGCCTCGGGTGGGCGGACGCAGTGCGTTCTAAGTGCAGAGCGGCCTTCTGTGGGCTGAACTATGTCCCCCCAGAATGCAGATGCTGCCGTCCTCGTCCCCAAGAGCTCAGAACGTGACAGCATCGGGAGATGCGGCCTCACCGAGGTGCGATGTTGCGGTGCCGCCCTGGCGGGGCCTGATCCCATCTGCCTGGCATCCTCATCAGAAGAGATGAGGACACAGACACGCAGAGGGACGCCTGACCTTGAGGCCAGATGGGCAGGCTCCAGAGTGCGTGGGTTCGGTGTCTGTGCTGAAGCCACCAGCCCGCACCGCTCTGGGTCTGCTGGGTGACAATGCCCCCGGTGACCAATCCCAGCCCCTCGTGGGCATGGGGTGGACACGGCTAGAGGCTCCTCTGGGTGCAGGGCCCAGCGTGGATGGCAGAGGCCACGGCGGAAGCAGGGAGCAGTCAGGGGCATCCAGGGAAGCCAGGCCAGGAGCAGCCAGCAGGGAGATGGGGGGAAGGCCAGCAGCAGGACTGGACAGGGGTGTGACAGCTCAGGGACCAGGACAGAGAAGGGGAAGGGTGGGCTGGCGGGCTGGAGGCAGGGACAGGCAGCGCGGGACAGGGTGGGAACAGGTCAAACACCCTGCCGCCGACAAGAAACTGCAGGTCATCTGGGCACCAAACTGGCCATTCTGTGACCAGCACCGTCCCCATGGCCTGCACCAGGGCCCCCCATCCAGGGCCCCCAAACCAGCCATAAAACCGTCCTGACCACACTGCCCGCTGTGGGGGTGGCCCGGGGAGCTGGCGGGGGTTGGACATGTGGTGGCCGCGTGTGCGCTCGGCAGGGGGCCGGTGAGGGCTGTAAGGGCAGCAATCATGGGGGCACCCCGGTCCCAAGTGCCGGCCAGGGAGATCTCACAAAGCTGTCAGGGGCCCCCTTTCCAGACTGGGGAGTGGGCTTCCGTGTCAGAGTGCACGTACAGAAGGGCGCCCCAACAAACGCGAGGGCAGAGGCAGCGCTCTGAAGAAGGGCTCCAAGAACGGGGGCAGGTGCACTGGGGCAGCCCTGCCATGGCGGGGCCCTCCAGGAGGGGCCCACTCGCCATCTGGACGCCTTGAAGATGGCCTTGTTGGTCTCCACAAAACCACAGCCCAAGTCCATTCACGTGCAAGACCCGCCCTTATGTCAGGGAAATGAGAGCATCACTTCTTATCAGCCAGGACTTTGTTCTGATTTTTGTGGGAAGCTGTGGCTCGGTGGGATCTGGCCTGGACTATCCGTTGATAGAGCGAGCCCCGCGCCCCCACAGATGCCAGCAAGGAATTGCCGGTCCTCCCCGGGACTCAAGGCTCTCCAAGGAAGGGGTGACCTCCCCACCCCGGTCCCTGGGACTCTGCTGGTCTGGAAAAGCAAGCCAGCGCCCAGGGCCCATCGGCTCCCCCGACGAGGGAAGGGTTATTAAGCAGAAAAGCCATAAATGTCACTGTCTTCTGCTGGGCGTCTTGCCGGCCTGTAGAAGATCAATTATTTCTGGTTTATGGACAACTTAGCCAGGAATGTTGCTGTAGCCCGTGATGCCCCATTGGTCTGTCTCTGCCTCTCCTGCCCCGGGACCAGCGGAAGAAGCCGAGATGGATGGCGCGGGCTGAGGCAGAGAGCGAGGGAGGCTTCCCTGGAGACAGGAGTGCGTGCCGCAGTCTGCAGGCTGCCAGGGGGCCACTGCCAGGGAGGGGGACTGGGGCCCAGGCTCTGCCTCTCAGGAGCCGTGTGGCCCCAGACACGGGCGTGACCTCTCTGGGCCGCTCTCTGGGCCGAGCCCTCCGCCCCACTGCTTGGGCTGAGGCTCAGTACAAAACCAGGCACCACATGCAAACCTTGCCGTGGAGGCAAGCCGCCCACAGGCCGGACTCTTTGACCCAGAACTTTCCCTGCTTCTGCTCGTTTCGCCCTCAGGCAGCTGCACGAGTTGAGGGGGACCCCCTGTGCCACCCAGGTGCCCAGTACAAGCAGGGCACGCCGAGGACTCAGGCCCCGATGCCTCGTGTCTCAGAGACTCCCTTTCCCCAGGGGACAGGCAGGATGGAGGGTGGGAGGGGCCTCATCGGGCTCATGACCCCAAGGACCACGTTCACTGTTGTCTCCCCCCGGGCAGGACCATGGGAAGAGGGCACAGAGGGGCCATGTGGCCAGCTCCACCCCAGCGGGATCACCCCGCCTGGATACAGGGGTGCGGCCCCTGCCCTCCAAGGCTCCCAGCCACGAGCGCCGGCTGCCTTCCGGCACGGCGTGAACCCTCCGTGGGTGCTGGCCGGCTCCCAGGCCAGTGGCCCCCTCAGCCTCTGCCCTGCTCTCCCTCTCCCCGCGGGCTCCTGCCCCATTCACACGGCTTCCTGGTGCCCTCAGTAAGTAGCTCTGGGCAGTGGGGCCCGTTCTTCTCAGGAAGGGAGGGAGGAGGGCGCCGGGCGTCTTGGGCCTGGGCCATTTGCCCACGGGCAGCTGCTAAGCGGGAGCCCTAGATGGGAACCCACAGTTTCCACAGCAGGAAGGAACCCCAGAGTGATTCTGGATGAGGCCAGACTCCTCCTTCCGCGTTTCCGGCCCGTCCCCTTCCTGCTCCCCTGGGGCTTTTCTTTGCAGCAGGACAGAGCTGCCCTGTTATTTAATAAAGTTGTCAGAACAACCGATCTGTGCCGTGTACACAGCTCCTTCCCCCTCTCCCTCTGCTTTCTTACCAGATTCATAACCCCTGAAAGTGTTCCACGAAGACAGGAGAGTGAGAGGAAGCCGCGGTCTCATGGGAGCCACAACGCCCTGCGTGGGCAGCACCCCAGGCCAGCAGGGAAAAGCTCCCCTGGGGAAGCTGGGACAGCTGCTCTGTGGGCGGGGGAACTGGCCGGGGGCAAGGGCAGGAGCGCACAGGGAGCCTGTGCCGGGGGGATGGATGCAATCAGGAGAGACTTCCTGGAGGAAGCAACACCACAACTGGGTCTCGAAGCACGAACAGGAGTTTGCCTGTAGAAAGTGGGTGTGAGGGCCTTGCACACCAAAGAGCACTGCGTGTGCGTGGCCACAGGCCAGACAGCAGGGGCGGTGGAAGAACCCTCGATGACTGAGTGCAGCACGTGGGGAGCCAAGTCAAGGTCACAGGCCAGATGCCCAGGTGAGGTCCTCGATGTCATCACTCTGAGGTTGCTCAAGGGCCACAGGATTTCCCGAGGGGGGTCGCTCTCCACCACTGGCTCTGGGCCCCGCACACCTCGAGGCGGGATGTAGGTCGGGAAGCCCTGGGGCTTCCTGCTCATGCCCTGAGGGATCCCTCCCCACCCACAGGGCTGCCGGGTGTCAGCCTGACAGGAGGCCACATCCCAAGGCACGCAGGTGCCTCCAGAAGCCAGGAGGGGCAGGCGTAGCTTCTGCCAGAGCCTCTCGGAGGTGCCCTCCGACCAGGATTCTGGCCGCAGACCCTCACGTCGTGCTTCTGAGCCGGGGAACTGGGGCTCGAGCACGAGCTGCCCCAGGCCTGCGCCCGAGGGGGGCGGATACAGGGACCGGAGAACACGAATCAGCAGGGGCTCGCTCCCAACACGCCCCCCACCCCGCTTCTTCCCATCTGACTTGTCACAATCAGACTCTGCTGCCCCAGGACTGCGGGGGGACTCCTGCCCCGGTGGACACGGGCCCAGGGGCCAGGACGCCTTCCTGCCACGCTGAACGGGGCCTGGGGCTCCTGTCAAAGCCTCGGGGGCCGTATTAGCAGCCATGGCTGGGTGTTTTATGCTGAACATTAAAGACATTTTACACGGGAGATTTAATACGGAACATTAAGAACCATTGAGATCACTCATATCAATTGAAGATACAGTAATTGAACCCCATAAAGATTACTGAGAAGCTGGGAGCGCCGAGGAGAGGCAAACGGCGATAAACGGGCCCTCCCCCACTCCTACCCCCAGATGGTTTGCTACAGACGCTCACCGGTCTCTCTCGGAGACGGAGAGGGAGACGGGGACCCACGGCAGGCATGGCAGGTGGGCTGCGGGGCGCCCCTCTCAGAGGGCCTGGGTAGGTCCAGGAGTTTCTGTGCTTTTCTTGGGTTTCTTGATCAACTATTTGGCAAACACAGCAAAGGCCCAAAGATATTAGCAATTTCATCTCAAGAGCCTGGAATCTCACTCTGTCTCAGTGCTGTACTCTGAACCCTGGTCTCACTCTGACCCCTGACCCCTGACCCCAGTCCCACACTGAGCCCTGACCCTGTTCCCGGGCTGAGCCCTGACCCCCGTCACACTCTGAGGCCTGACTCTGCTCACACTCTGAACCCTGATCCCTGGTCACACTCTGAGCCCTGACCCTGATCACGCACTGAGCCCTGACCCTGGTCACACACTGACCCTGACACTGGTCACACTCTGACCCTGACACTGGTCACACTCTGAACCCTGACCCTGGTCACACTCTGAGCCCTGACCCTGGTCACACTCTGAACCCTGACCCTGGTCACACTCTGAGCCCTGATCCCTGGTCACACTCTGAACCCTGATCCCTGGTCACACTCTGAGCCCTGATCCCTGGCCACACTCTGAACCCTGATCCCTGGTCACACTCTGAGCCCTGATCCCTGGTCACACTCTGAGCCCTTATCCCTGGTCACACTCTGAACCCTGATCCCTGGTCACACTCTGAGCCCTGATCCCTGGTCACAATCCGAGCCCTGATCCTGGTCACTCTGAGCCCTGACCCTGGTCCCACTCTGAGCCCTGAACCTGGTCACAAGTTGAGCACTGTGTGTCCTCATCCCAGGGATGGAGAATCTTCCTAACGTCACCCATCCGTTCTCTCGGCCCCTCCCTGAAAACACTTTGTGCTGGGCCCTGGCTGGCTCCATTCATCCCAAGCAGG